>JAZKJV010009551.1:0-97453 GCA_037367405.1 Ottelia alismoides
TAAACAAAGAGACCTCCTGTCTCAAGTCCGATCCAACGGAGGAGACGCTTGCGAGCGTGTTGATGAAACACGTGCTCCTCACAATCCATGTTGATGATCCAAGCGACGGATCTCTTGATCTCGACACACGAGATCCAACGTCTTCTTCACGAGTGAGGTGCACCGAAGTTGACAAAGATCCATGAGCAAACGATCGGGCAGCATAACGACGACGCTGCGACGATGGAGACTCTCTCTAGGGCATCCATGGTGGATGACCACATGAGAGAAGGAGAGATGGCGTGTAGAGAGAAAAAGAAAGAGAGAGACTTATGTTCTCTTGTGTAAAGAAGAGCAAAGGGGTTGCCTCTCCTTTTATAATATTTTGGGATCCATGGATCTCAATCCATGGACAACGTAAATCCTACGTCTCTCATTGATTTGTATTTCTTTTAATGGCTAAGATTTGTGTTGGTAAAAAACAACAATTAATTTAATTTAGATTAAATATATATTGATAAATCAATATAAATCAATCCCAAAATTAAATCAACAACATATGGAGATAATGGAAAGGAGAGTGCCTCCTTCCATGTATATGGAGTGGACGGCCACCCTTTCCTAATATGAATTTGTGGCCATCCCTTCCATCCAATATGGAAGGGGACTCTCAAATGTAATCTTCTTAGATTACATTATTCCATGTATCTCCAATTTTACAACAACAATTGTTGTAAATTATTCTACAAAAATATTTCACAATTATTTTGTGAATATTGTAATCTTGCCATTAGAAAATTATAAATCACATTCACAACCCAAAATAAAATGTAAATTACATTTTCAATTAATTGTTCAATGTGAATCCAATTCACATCAACATTTAATTAACAAATGTAAATTACAAATAGCTCTCTCTTATATATTATAAATCATATTTATAATATATATGATTAATATGGATAGTGCTATCCACATTATTCAATATCCATGATAATTAAATCACATCTAATCATCTTGGATCTCTATTCTCATGTGCCCAAATAATATGAGTCACATTCACATTATTTACATCTTTGATAATCAAATTACATTTAATTATCTTAGATAACTCTCTTTATAATATGAATCAAATTCATATTATTCATGACAATTAAATCACATTTAATTATCCATTTTCTCAATGCTCGGATACATATATCAACAATGAAATTATCCTGAACTCTTTCAAGGATAATGCGCTTTCTCGCGGATACTTGGAGAAAAGGGCAGGGCGATTGTATTGTTCCGCGTATAGTGACTTGGATATTGAGATCACATCTCAAATCCACATCTCGGGCCTCCCATATATACTTGATTAAATCAAGACACAAATCTAATCTTCTCATTGCATCTGAATCACATTCAGATCAATGTCCAATATTTGGACTAAGATCAGATTACTTCTCTACTGAGAGGAGTTTCTAAAATCAAGACCTGTTTCATCACTCCCTAGGAATGGAAGCATCATGGTTATACAACCGTCTATGATCACAACACCCTCAGGTATTCCCAATACCTGTACATCCTGCACACTGGAAGACTCAGAATAAAACTGAAGTATAAGATCAATTTTACACTGTCTACTTCAGAGTTTTATCATCAAGTTTCTCATTCGATGATTGGGAATCAGTATCGATCACATACTTTCAAAAGCATATATCATACCTAGGTGTGATCTTATACTTTCCAAAAGTATATATCAAACCTACAAATTCAGTCAAGCTTCCAAAGCAAGATGACCGTGCACGGAATTTGGTTCTCCCCAATATCTCATGAGTGAGCTCATGTCTTCCGGTTCAGTAACTGAACCTGTATGATCCCTTTGAGAGATCGTATTACTCATACACCCTTATATGCACACCAGCGTGTCGGTGTATAGACTTTGATTAGGTCATCAACCTATTGGCCTGCCAAATGTACATACTCAGACATATATTAACACATCTGTCTCGGTCAGAGATGCGTGCCTATATCATGACAGAATACGATATAGGACTTTGGTTATCTTGATCTCGTTAAGTTAACTCTTTGACCTAACTAATCTGATACCTTCGAATCTCTATTCTATCAGAGGACCTGCATCAAGAGGTCGGTCAGATATCAACCTAAATGAGAAAGGATTGCCATCTCCTACTCAGGCTGGAGATCATCTTTCAACAATCATTTGACGGAGCTTGATTAGTCCTCAATCTAACTCTTTGGATATTCATCCAAGCACCAGCCTCTATGATTCAATAACTGAATCAACAGTTGTATGATCATCAAGATGGCCATGATACACAACCCTAATTGTACTAAGGGACCTATTATGTAAATTGGTTATTCTTCATTTCGGATCAGGGAATGATATTCGCAATAACATTTATTGCATAATGGCTCGCCGTGGGCTTGCATGTCAAACAGAAAGCGCATTATCCTTGAAAGAGTTCATGGATAATTTCGTTGTTGATATATGTATCCGAGCATTGAGAAAATGGATAATTAAATTGATTTATTTATAAATGAATAATATGAATTTGATTCATATTATTAGGAGAGTTATTTGAGATAATTAATTATGATTTAATTATCAAAGATGTGAACAATGTGAATGTGATTCATATTATTTGGGCACATGAGATTAGAGATCCAAGATGATTAAATGTGATTTAATATCATGGATACGAATAATGTGGATGGCACTATCCATATTAATCAGATATGTTATAAATGTGATTTATAATATAATAGAGAGAGCACATTATGATTTAAATTTGTTGATTAATTATTGATGTGAATTTGATTCACATTGGATGATTACTTGAAAATATAATTTACATTTTATTTTGGGATGTGAATGTGATTCACAATTTTCCAATGTCATGATTGAAAAGTTCACAAGATAATTATGAATTATTTTGTGAAAAACTTACAACAATTGTTGTTGTAAATCTTGGAGATATCATGAGACTATGAGATCTCATGAGATAATGTGATCTCATGAGATAGTGAGATCTCATGAGAAGAGTGTTGTCTCCCCCCTTTTAAAGGAGGAGGGTTTATCTCCATATTATCTCCAAGGATAATTAATTGATTTAATTTGAATTTAAATATATTGATTTATCGATATATATATATATATATATTAAATTAAGTTAAATTAATTGTTGTATTTTTCTACAAGATCATGGACATTAAACACAAATCAATCTCATCCATTGATTTTGTGTTGTCCATGGATTGAGATCCATGGATTTTAAAACCCCTATATAAGAAGAGGCTCCCTTGCTCTTCGTGACACACAAGATTAACGAATGCTCTCCTCCTCTCTCTACACAACAAGACTCTCTTCCTCTCTCTTGTGGCCGTCCATCATGGAGCCTTAGAGAGAGTCATCATCGCCGTAACATCGTCATTATGCTGCTGGATCATCTACTCGTGGATCTCCATCTCCTTCGGTGCACCTCGCTCGTGAAGAATATGTTATATCTCATGTATCGAGATCAAGAGATCTGCCACTTGGATCATCAACATGGATTGCGAGAAGGATGCTCTCATCAACGCGCTCGCAAGCGTCTCCTCCGTTGGATCGGACTTGAGACAGAAGGTCTCTTCGTTTAGAGACTCGATTGCAACCACGCTTCAAGAGGTAAACCTTATACCTAATTATGGTTTAGATGAAATAATCCGAGAAAGGTTCCTGGATCATGTGGTTTCATCACATAAAAATTTTTAAATTCCGTTGCATCGAGCAACTAGTGCGACTGGGCGCTCCCGATCACATACGATGCGATCATCATGCTTCCGTGATGCACTTGAGGATCTCTCCATATCCTTCAAGTGGTAT
Organism: Ottelia alismoides; assembly: GCA_037367405.1. Taxonomy (NCBI): domain Eukaryota; kingdom Viridiplantae; phylum Streptophyta; class Magnoliopsida; order Alismatales; family Hydrocharitaceae; genus Ottelia; species Ottelia alismoides. The sequence goes on from JAZKJV010009551.1 coordinate 3,848, forward strand.
CAGAGCCAGGTTGGAGGTTTTAGATTCGATCCATAAACCTAAGAAGATTTGGGCTCGTTAGGCTTCATGAAATTTTTATCGCAATGCATTTTCGCAGCCCTGTTTTGTGATAAATTTCGTCCCTGTTTAAAACGTTTAAACATGAAATTTTCAATTGGATAATGTTCCCCATTAATTAAAGAAACCTAGGGATTTGAGTTTGTGTGATTTGGAATCCGATAACTCAAGATATGATCATTTTAATGAACCTATATCCACTGTTTCGGGGATGGCGAATCATGAAGTAATTAAAATGTTGGTTACTATTTTGACACGTCTAAAAATACGTAATTATCACTTAGGTTCTGTTTTAAATCAAGTTAACAAATTTTAAAAATTGATTTTCATAATTTGGATTTAAAATAAATGAGATATGATAATTTTAGTAAGTGACGATCACTACTGAAAATTGCAATCCTAATCATGAACTTTGTGATAGTCATTTAAGAAAGTTGTGAAATTAATGGTTAATTTCCTGTAATAATTATGGATAATATTTGGGAAATATTTTAATGATAATTTTTCCCTTAAATGACATTGCATCAACCAATAAATGATTAGATTTGATCTAGATCACCAATTTGTTACTTCATAGATTTTCAACAAACATGTTACTTGAATAGGTTTGGGAATTTATTTAGAAAATTTTCTTATAATCAAAATGGTTTTGATTATTACATAAGGTGTAATTTCGGTTGAAGAACCGATGAACATCTCAAATACACAATGATTGATTTGGCATTATCCTTTCCTGAATTGGATATGGTGTCTAGTCGGGGAGTGTTGGGGTAGCAGGTTGCACCGTGTGCAATCTGTCCCATTCCCGTCGGTACTGGCCATGACAAAGGGTAGTGACTTGATAATGCTGGAGAAATCATGGTGTATTTTCTAACTATTAAAATTCGAAATAATACGTATTTCAGATAATACCATATTTTCAAGTAAATTAAAAATATTTATTGGATATTAATTGGATCATTAATTTAATATGATTAAATTAGTTGGAATCTGATTAAAATTAAAACACTCTATAATGAATAGAGTTGTTATTTCTCTTGGAAGAATTTATCATAATGGATATGATTCATAATGATTAACAAGAATTTTAATATGAGGTAGAGGATCACATACGTGACATCCATGGTACCCCGTTAAGGCGAAGGGTTACGTCGCCAGTGATTGTATGTAGGAGACTCATGTCCGAAGTGACAGATCCTGTATACAAGGGCATCTGGATCGTGCTATTTGCTTCTCGAAAGAGTAAGGTCGTATGCATAGTGACCATAATATCGATTCCTCATATTATTGGGTGATATTGGATTACGCATAACGAGTTCTAATCCTGTAGATGGTTGATTCAATTAATGACGGGTTAACATCACCTTAGAGGTGGTGGGCCCGTGTGTTAAAGACCGAATTGGGAATGCAAGTTGGACTTGCAAGGCGGAATGTGTTCCCGCTTCTTTTTTATCTGAGTTGTAGTTTCTCATATTATTAGGATGCAACAAAGTTAGAAAGGAGATCCCAGATCTTGCTGGAGATATAATGGTAAGTATATCTCTTACATTGAAAGTGATTAAGGGAATGAACTTTCAATGTTGACAAGGCAAGACAACTTTGATATAAAAATCCCTAAATCAAAGTAATATGTATATATATATATTTACATATATATATTTATGCAAATTTCTTATTTCAAATAATCCTCATTAAACCCACTCAATACTATACTCAATAATAACCAAGATAATATCATGGATTGGATCCATGATCAATTATACTTGCAGTTGGATACATAGTGTGTGGTTGCAATGTGTAAGTTTCCTCATAATAATGAGGAATGATGATTAAATAGACAATAAGACAACAACCTAGGGTTTGCATGTCTCTGTAGTCTTGATCTCTCATCGGATGTACTTTAGAAGTGACATGTCGATGATGATCGCAATTGTCAAATAATGCTAACAAAATTCTAAGAAGATGTTCTGGTATACATATGTGCTCTTGACATTTAATCATGAATGACATGGTTTACTACATTATGCAGAATGGTGGCTCTATAAGAGATGATGTATTCAAATTACTTGAGTACCTACCTGAACCTAAGTCTTTCAGAGTTCAGATGTATGTAGATATGACGAGTGTCATCATCCTACTATCTATACTCTAGTCATTCATAAAGCTTCATAATATTCATATTGTATGAATTAAATGAAGCATGTATAAATATCAAAATACTCTTATATTAAAATCTTTTGAATTCAACATAAGAGATCCTTTTTCTTAAGTAATAGTTGTTTAGAGATGAAAGAAGCACCGTGGAAGCATGGGTCGGACCCAAGTAAGAAGGAAAGTCAAAGAGTTGACTGTACTTCTATGGTTTCCATACATATGACATCCAAAAACTCAGATAAATGCCAATACTGCAATGAGATGATGTGTTGATAGTATGACTAACAAGTCTATCTAGGATCCTTAGAGAAGGACTCGGATAGTGCATCAGAATAATCTACATTTAATCATTGAAATTGACTTTCTTATTGGATAAGATTAAAAGTCTAATCATTGTATCTCATTTTTCTAGTGACACTTGCAATTGGTTGCGTATGTTTTAGAAAATTCGAGAAATTTGATCTTAAGGTTTAATAGTTATCCACATTGATGTTGATGTAATTGTTGCAACAATCTCTATTGGTCAAATAGACCATAATTTCAGTGGGAGAGCCCTTAGTCTTAGAGAATGTCTCTATGACAAGGATATTCGAATACACTCATTGTTTATTTCTAAATGTTGGAAATAAACATAAATTCCGGAATAGACCTATCATAAAGAGTTATGATGGATATTTTTTAGATAGTATTCTGATATCTTGAGGACTCTACTAAATCAGAAAATTAATGAATGGTTCACTAAAATTTGTAATACTAAAATTAAACCTTAAAAAGATCAATAGGAGGATGAAGATCATTTGACAATGATCTGGCATCATATCTTGGACATATGTCTACTGATGAGATCAATAGACTGGTAAGAGATGAAACTTTAGATTGTCTGAAATTTCAAATCTTACATGCTTGTGAATATTGTATTCAAAAGTGAAAATATCCAATGCACTCTTCTTTGGGAATGATGTTAGATGTTGAGGTATTCAGGATCTCATACATATTGATGTATGTGGATCATCTATATCAAAGAAACATTAATGATATGTGATATCATTCTATGATTATTTGTGATATGAGATTTCTTTCCTTCATGTTAGAAAGCTTTGAAATGTTCAAAGATTTCACAATTTTGGTTTAGAATCAAAATTTGAAGGAAGATGAAAATGAATTTGATCTAACCAAGGTAGCATGTACCTGTTAGATGAATTCAAGGAATACCTTATGGAGAAAGGAATTTTCATTCCTATCTCAATCCTCCTAATACACCTAAACTCAATAGAGTTGTTGGGAGATACAATTGGATCATGTGTGATATGATTTGATCAATGATGAATATTAGCATAATTACCTCTTAGTTTCCAAAGTATATATGTAGTAGAGACTACACTATATATCCTTAATAAGGTTCCATGCAAGTAAGCTGGAATCTAGCACAAGAGAGTGCCAATTCATTATGAAAATAAATGATGGTATTGTATACATACTTTATGACCTTGAGATTCTTAAAATATCTCATATCTAAGGATGTGATTCTTATAGGATGACTCTCTTGAGAATCAAGATGAAAATGAAGTGAAGGAACTCATTTAATATTGAGAAGATAATGAGACTCCTGAAATTGGAAACTAAAGGACAATTAAAGGTAAAACACTAATACCTCTTCAAATGAGTTTGAGGATGGATTCCATGTGCCAGAAAAATCCGACATTGATCGAAATTCATGTGATGAAGCTTCTGAACATCATGTCATGGAAAGATGGATGTTAGCAATTAAGTCTAAAGTAGACTTCGTATACAAGTATTGTATATGAACCCTAAAGGATCCACCTATAAGGGTAGGACCCGTTAAGGTGTAAATGGATCTTCAAGAGAAAGAGGGAACCTGATGAGAAGGTAGTGACCTTCAAAGCACTGTTCGTATCCACAAGATACACACCGAAGAGAAGACATTGCTTGCAATGAGACTTGCTCTTCAGTAACCTTGCTTAAACCCATCATAAGATTGCTAACTATAGCTACACAACTTGAATTTGACATCTTCAAAATGGAAGTCAATATTGCATTTCTCTATGAATACCTTTTCGAGGATATTCATATGAAGTAGCCCCATGGCTTCATAGTTGAGGAAAGCAAGCTGCGCAAGCAAAATAACTCCATATGTGGACTCAAATAAGCTTCTTGTTGTTGGAACATCAGATTTGATGAAGTCATAAATGTTATGATTTCAGATAGAATCTTGACGAACCATGAGAAGCTTAATGGGAAAGCCATTGTGTTCATCATGTTAAATGTAGATAATATCCTAATCATTTGGAATGATATAAGGATGATAATAAGTATTTTATAGTCTTGCTATTCCATAGTATGAGACATGATCTCAAAGATACCTCTTAGATCTTAGTTCTGAAGTTATTCGGAAGCAGAGAAAAGAGGGTATCAGGACCGTCACATTGGTACTGACCTATCTGAAGGGATATCACCTCAAAGAGTTGAGGAAGTGCATGCTAAAAACTGCTTGCCCTTGTGCATCAGTTGTGAAAAGTCGTGGGTATGCTAGATGTGTACAAACGCCAGATGTTCGTCATGCAGTGGGAGTAGTAAACTATTGCTGATTCTTCTATGTTGACAAAACACTTGATTGGAGTAATAACAAAATCTTCAAAGATGACAAGACTTTAGAGATAGTGATCTCTAAGTCTTATCTTCAAGAAATTAAACTTTATAGATGGAGATCTAAAAGTTCTCAAATACGACTACCTTAGGAGATAGAGATCTCCAGGAATAAGGGTATTCTGATAAGGATAATTAAAATACCGGTTATGATAATTATCGAGCTATAGTGTCAAGGACACTATAACTAACAAAATTGAGTATTGGTTGCATAAGATGCAACATTCGCATTGGATGTGAGCACTGTTACTGAGGATATGCAAGTGTCGTAAAAGGACTTGGTGTAGTCTCTTAGGAACAGAGTGACTGATCAACTTACCAAGCTATTTTTCTGAATAGACTATGATTGCCACATGAGTGCGGGTTATAATGATTAGCCCATTTATGACTCTTTGGGCTAGTGGGAGATTGTTGGACATGCGAGCCCACGACGAGCCATATGCAATAAATGTTATTGCAAATATCATTCCTTGATATGAATCGAAGAATAACAAATTTGCATAATAAGTCGATTAGTACAATTAGGGTTATGTACCATGGCCATCTTAATGTTCATACAATTGTTGATTCAATTATTGAATCATAGAGGCTGGTGCTTGGATGAATATCTAAAGAGTTAGAATGAGGACTCATCAAGCACCGTCAAATGATTGTTAAGAGATGATCTCCAGCCTGAGTAGATGGCAATCCTTTCTCATTTGGTTGATATCTAATCGACCTCTTGATGCAGGTCCTCTGCATGGGAATAGAGATTCAGAGGTGTCAGATTAGTTAGGTCAAAGAGTTGACTTAACGAGACCAAGATAATCAAAGATCAATATCGTATGCTATCATGATATAGGTACGCATCCTCTGACTGGAGACAGATGTGTTACAATATGTTTGAGTATGTTCATTTTACAGACCAATAGGTTGATGACTGATGAATCCACGATTCATCATCTCAATATCTTGATCTTAGTAAAATCCCCAAGTAAAATCTCAAATAAATGTCCATAAAATCAATAAATTAACAAAATGTATCTTGTAAATAAAATACACTAATTATTGTATATTATATTGTACAAAAAAACTTAGCAATAAAAAGTCGCAAAATTAAAGGAGTTTTTCACCGGTAGTAGCCTAAAACTTCATGTATTTTAAATAAATTCATTTCAACTCCTTTTTTGCTAATTCTTTCTCTGTCTTGTTTATAAAAAAAATATATAAAAATACGAAAATATAAAATAAATTTCACCTCAAAAAAATGTTCCTAGATCTCAAAGATAAAAAAAGCTGTAAAGTCCAACTTCTTGGCCAAATTCACCAAACTCACTTTTAAAGTTTAAGTTAGAAAATTATCTATCCAACGGAAGTGGTTTCACTAATATCGGAGCTCGTTTGTAAAATATGGGTTTTGAGACCTAGGTGTACATTGTATATAATGTAAATATTCATTCTTTCTTCATTTTTTATTTATTTTTTAATTACTAAAAAAATCTAAAATAATTATTGTATTATTGTATTTTGATTCTAGTATTTTATTGTATTTTTCTGTTGTAAATATCTCTTATTAAAAAGATAAAAAATATAAATTAGAAAAGCAAAAAAATGTACATGTTGTTTATCTTCTTTTGTAAATTCTCCACTATATTTTTCTTCTTTATATTTTATTGTATTTTAGTAACCTACTTTATCTTATTATTTATTTTTTATTTAATTTTCATTCTCTACAATAACCATCCATTTAACTCTATTATTCTACTATTTTTTTCTAACTTCTATTCAACTCTACCATTTTATTAACCTCCATTCTAACCTCCATTTTTTCCATCTCTTTTTATACAAACCATCCTCATCATTTTTGCACTTGATCCATCTTTGTGTGAGGAGAGCTTGTTCCCAGAGTTGAATCGGTGACAGTGACGCAACCGCGGTTGAGCGACGACATCCCTCTCTCCGGTGAGATCCGTTGGCTTCTTGGCCAGCACTGCAGCCGCATCTGTGCGCTGCTCGAGCTCATTGCTCGCCGACGATTCGAGCAAAGACCGTGCTCTCGTGAGCACATCATAGGCGACCGTCTCCATCTAGGTATTTTTCCCTTCATTTTGTCATTATTGTTATTTTCTCAATTTTTTAATCACATCACATTACCATCTGCATACCCCCATTTGTTTATTCCATATCATCACCATCACCACACATTCATATTATTTTACTTCATCAATCTATCTCTTCATCTTTTTATTTTCATTCCCTATTTAAGAAAAAAAATTAAAAAATTAAATAAAAAAATTAAACAAAAAATTAAAAAAAATTAAAAAAATAAAGAAGCAGCAGGTCCCCGCCGCCCCATTCTTCCACGGGCAGGCAGCACCGCCCGCCACTCCCCTGGCCACCTTCCGCCCGTGCCGGCCTCCTCCTCGCGTCGCTCCCCCGTTCTCCTGTAGCCCCTCGGTGGGCTCCACCGAACCTGCGGCTCTCCTCTGCTCCAGCCGCTGATCAACACAGCTCCAGCTGCTGCCGCCCCACCCACCTTCCTCCACCGTCCTCACACGGCCAGTCGTCGCCGACCTCCGCGCCCCCCACCGCAGCTGTACGGCGGGTCGCCCCTCCCAGCCCCCCTCCACCTGCTAACGAACAAGAAGAAGGTCCTCTCTATTTTTTTATTTTATAAAAATTTCATATGTGTTCTGTTAATTTTCTATAATTACAAACAAATCATTGTGTGTGTTTTTTTATTTAAAATTGATTCTATAATTTGCACATATAACCCTCCGTTCAATGGTAATTTGGATGTCAATTTCACATCATTTATTTTAATGAAAAATATCATAGGATTGAGCAACTAAGTGTCTATCATTTGACTATTTATTTATATTTTTTTGAGTTATGATGAATTAATTAAAATTATTCAAGTGGATTTATGCATAGTTTACCCAATCGGAGCTATTAAACTAATATCTTACTCACAGTTGCTCGAAATAATTCACAAAAATTATTGAATTGTGATTGAATTAATGTCCAAATTTCATCTTAATTGGAGTTATCATGTGCCTTAAATAATGTAAAGAGCGATTTTAGTAATTGATTTTTATTTAATTCCAAAGATATTATTTTTGTGAAATTTTAAAGCTCATGCATTCTTGTTAATTCATTAATGTGGATTTATTAGAAATTAATTACTTGCAGTAACTCTGTTTCCACTAAAAAATCCATAAAAAATTCATATTTTGTCAGAAAATTCCAAAAAAATATTGTAGCATCCTTGCATCATGTTTTAATTCCAGTAAAATTTTCGTAATTTTTGTATTCTGTTTGTGTGAAAAATTGCAAAAAAACCCCTAAAAAGTGTGCACTTTTAATTCTTGCATGTTAACCCATAAAATTACAGAAAAAAGTATTTTGTATTCATCACTAGATTAGATTTCTAGGAAAAATATAATTTGGCTAATTCTGATTAATTTTTTATCAAAATTAATTTGTCTAAATTGTGTGCTTTCTTAGTTTCTTAATTCACCTGCATTGTGCATTTCGCTTTCATTTTGCATTAAAAAATACAAAAGAAATCTGCGTGGAAACAAATACCTAAAATTTTGAATTAACCTGAAGTTGTTCCTTTGCCTCCCTGTGTTCGACCCCAGACTTGCCCAGGATAGAAATTAAAGCTAAGACGCTCTATACAGAGATCTTCTCTTGGTTCTGACTGATTCGCTAAGTACACGTACTACAACAAGCCCAAATTACACATGTGCTCAACGCATCGATTAATGACCTAACCAAGGTCTATACACCGACGTGCTGGTGTACATGCAAGGGCATATGAGTAATATGATCGCTCAAAGGGATCATACAGGTTTATTGCTGAATCGAAAGACATGAGCTCACTCGTGAGATATTAGGAAGAATCAAATTCCACGCATGGTCATCTCGCTTTAGAAGCTTGATTGAATTTGTAAGGTTTGATATATGATTTTGGAAAGTATATGATCAACACTAGGTATGATATATGTTTCTGGAAAGTATATGATCGATACCAACTCACAATGATAGAATGAGAACCTTAATGATAAAATCCTGAAGGAGACAGTCTAAAAGAGATATAAAACTTTAGATTTATTCTAGGTCTTCCAGTATGCAGGATGTATAGGTATTAGGAATGCCTGAGGGTGATGTGATCATAAACGATCGTATAACCATGACGCTTCTATTCCGAGGGAGTGGTGAAACAGGTCTAGATTTTAGTGACTCCTCTCCTAGAGAAGTAATCTGATCTTAGTCCAAATGTTGGACATTGATCTGAATGTGATTCAGATGTAATGAGAAGATTATATTTGCGGTCTTGATTTAATCAAGCATCTTCGTCCTGTATGTTTGTTCTTAGTCTTCTTAATGTTGGTGCACTCTTGATTGGGATGATTTGGTCAAGGTATTCAGAGTAGGTTGACCCAGGGTGCGACCATGCATGTCTCAGGATTATATAAGAAACATTCTTCTATTGTGAAGTCCGCAGAAATTGAAATACTGAGGAGAGTTTATGCATGTTCATTCTCAATTAATTTGATGTTGGAGCATTCCTATGTCGAGTTGATGTGATCAAGGTAGTCAGAATAGGTTGACCCAGGGTGTGACCATGAATAAGTCTCTGGATCATATGATTCATACATTTGATTTTCCATGGTGAAAGCTGTTGAGAATGGAGCAAGGGGGAGAGTCTCTAAACCAATAGTCTCATAAAAAATCGCTATCTCAGATGTAGCAACGGGGTAGGGCTCTTCTACCGCTTGATGGTTACGACCGTCGAGGACTTCGTAGGTTACCTCAGGAAATCGTGGTTCCTCAAAGACTGGGTGAGATCGAAGTGCTTCCAACGCTATAAAATTGATTTCCCGAGTCTCGCACTCAATAATTGCCTTAGCCAATGCTAAGAGTGGCTTTCCAAAAAATAATTGAAGACTAGGTGAATTCTCCTTGATGCTCAATATCAATGATCGTGATGTTTACTTTGAGCGGAGCACCTTGAAATGTAATGATGACAAAAATGATTCCTCTCAGCCGCTTTATCGATCGATCAGCTAATTGAACAATGTCTCATATCTTCCTGATAGGTTCGAATTTGAGCTCATGAAATACAGAGGTCGGGAGGATATTGATTCGTGAATCGTCATCAATTCGAGCATGGGTAAAAATTTTGTCTTTGATTTCACAGTCAAATCTGGGCAACCACTTCACTATGCGGCTTTTGGTTTTTCTCCTCAACACCAAGGAGGAGGCTATTGACAAGATATGTCTTTCAATCTTTGTTCTTATCCTACCCGATTTTTTCATCATTAATTTATCCATTACAAATCCTTTAAGGTCGGGGAAGTGTTCAATGGCCTGTATAAAGGGAAGTTCAAAGATCAGTTTCTTCTCCAGTGCTTCCCGTACAACATGATCGAAATTCTTCAGATCTTCTTCAGTTTCAATTTTTATGATTTTTTTTTCTGGATTTTTGATTTTTTGGGTGTTTTTAAATATTTCAATTTTTTGGTATTTTCTGTATGGTGTGGTGATGTGGTGTCTTCTGTAGATGAGAAGGGGCTTTGATGTTCCGAGTAAGAGTCAGATGCATAATCATTTCTATGGGAGTAATATGCAGAAGTGTCACTGTCAGAATCTTCCCTAGATTTCTGAATATCCTCAAAATTGTCAACATGAGATCCAATCTTTTCCTCATTCATTTTTATGTCCGAACTACCATATAATGAAATTAATCGGTTGGCTAACTTTCGAAATCTATTCTTCATTAAATCAAATCTCTTATTTATCCTCAAAATATCATCCTCAAAATTCTGTTCATGATCAATCATGGGAGCAGCCGATGTGTGCTCTTGTTTTTGAATTTTTGATCCGGTCATTTTCTCTTCCATTTTTCTGTATGATCTGGGAGTAGATTCTCTTTGATTATTCAATATGTCATTGTTATTTTCTGAAATTTTCTCCTAAAAAATTATGGATGGAGGCTGCTCTGCTGAAGGATTTTGCAGGAATCTGTAGGTCTCGTACTCAACATACCGTGACTCAAGTATGGAATGCTGGTTTGAGTAGAGTCTACTTCCATGGTCATGATTGATTGTATCCTAGAATAATGGAGTCATACAGGGTACATATGCATTGATATCATCCGTTTGGTCCTTTGTATGTATAGGCTGATCAAAGGAGTGGTATTCAGGTTGGTCAATAGGGATATAATCATCGCGATCAATCCAACGCTGATAATCATTAAGTGCGGGCCTCTCCATATGGTGGATTTGGTTTCTCGACCAGTGATGAGACTCCAAAGTAATTTGATCTTGAAATGGTTCATTAGCGAGAAACTGAGAATATGACGGTTCATTTCAAGATGGTAGGTGGTCATGTGTGGTCGGATGATTTGAGTAGAATGGCTTGGAAGTCAATGGATTCATCCGAGAGTCAGAATCTCTCTTAAATTTTGAAGGATTATTGAAAGAAGAGGATTTAGTTGATTTGAGCCTAACCGAGACAAATTCAATTTCATAATATAGAGATCAGATGGGTATTCAGACCATTGTCTAGCTTTTGTCAAAGGAGGTTGATGATGATGAATCGTCATGGTTGATCTCAGTGCAAGTGCACGGGATAGTCAAAAGAAATTTTTATCAAGGAGGTTGAGCGCACAAATGTGCGGCTTTTGATTTTCGAAATCGGTTTACGCACACCAATGCAAATACAAATCAAACCCCGAGTTCACCAACTCACACAATGAGCTGCAAGAGTTCAACTATTATCTTTTCAATTTTAATTGTTGATAAGACAATCTTGGGAATAATTTAGCGAGCTATTAGGTACTGGAAATTTTCCTAATGATTGGCCCGAATTCTTACGACTAGCTACACCTACTTTCAGCTAGTATGGAAGTAAGTACGGACCGTAGAACGGATACCCGTTACTTGAGGACGGAGCCTTACGCAGTGTCCTCTAAACCATCCACACTGCTAAGGAAATATAGACCGTTTACCGACCACCCGTTAGATCATCACTGAGAAGTAGCTCATCATTTTTGGTAGAATTAGTAGTCAATATGAAAATTCAGGTTTGGGCTCTAGCCTTAAGTGTCGTCTCTCGCTCACTCAGAAAAATAAAAGAATCTAAGGTCGGGGTTGCTCTCCCGCAAAAATTCTTGATTTTAAGGGTTTTAAAAATCAGCTATATTTACTCGTCCCAATGTTAATTAGGCGATTACTGAAGAATTAAGTGAGCACAAATACACATCTACTGTCCAGTCCCAATTTCCTTTTGAAATTATGTGACAAAACAAGAGGGAGAAGTTCGAGAAAAGTCGATGCATGCGAAAAACTATAATGTATGCTCAGTTAGAAGACTTACAATGAATCCTCGCAATCTTCATGTGGGATGCAATACAAGAATTTAAAAATTTATTCTAAATGAATGCAAGCCAATGAAAAATCGTACCTAGCAGAAAGTTCTATTAGCATGGAAGAATAGAGTTGAATTTGACTAAATTGAACGATCTAATGTATGTCTCGATTAAAGTGAAGTGTGGCCTTAGGTCCTACGAGCACAATCAAAATTTAAAAAAAAATACTTTAAGAGCCATAAGTACAGGTCTATCCTAAGCGCCACTCAAGTCGGACCCCACCCTCACCGGAGAGTGAAACAGGCCACGACGCACCACGGAAAGAGTTCAAAGTCTTTTACACTCGTGAGAGTCCAAACGGACACCGCTATAAATGAGAAATTAGTTAAAGAAAATAAAATCCTAGACTCTACGCTCTCTTACGACTTGACTCGATCTTAAATTAATTGCGTCTTTTTAGAAGTTAGTGAAGATGCGTCGGTTCTTGAAAAACCTCTCCACGTGCGCCGGGTACCTCACAAGAAAAAAAGAGAGAGAGTGTGTGTAAGAAAGTGACTCAAAAATAAAGAAAATAAATGCTGAAAATAAAATAAGAATAATTACAGAAGAAAGAAAAAATGGAATTTACAGTGAAAAATTCGTGGGTCAGACTACCGAATGCAGAAAAACCGAACAAAAACTTTTTGACAAAATCTAAGCCGTTTGCCTCCCCGGCAATGGCACCATCTGACAGTATTGCTGAGGATGGTTCTGGCGGTTGTATGGTTGCTGCTGCTTCGGATGCTGGAATGATGCAGTGTTCTGAGTGTGCTGCGAAGCTGGTGGGAATGCGGCATTATAGAAAGTGGGATGACGTTGGTAAGGCTGAGGGTCCCCCATATTACCTTGTCGGGTAGTGTCCTGAGTGTACCAATTGTCGTTTACTTCGAACGTCGGAGGCGGGGCTTCTTCAACAGTCTCGACTGGTGAAGGTGACTGCTGGGAAGGTTGGGCATAGGATTGGTCCTGAACCCATGGTTGTTGTTGTCCTGATCCTTGCTACTCCTGGACATGATGTATACGATAGATCGGGACTGTAGGTGCAGTGGGTATCCCCATCTTGGATACCTTATCAGTCAGCTCCTCTATTTGCTTCAGGAACTGGGAGATCCTGTTGTCGATGTCGTTCATCCTTTTATGAATTTGATCCACAACCGTCAATTTATCACGATGATGTTCATGTTCGGAATCAAATCCTCTACTATCTCTGCAATAGTTTGCTTTCCTCCTTTGGCTTTAAATGTATTCAGGGAATCAGTGTATGTTCTACTGGCGATCTGTGAGCGGCTTGTCTTGGCCATCTGCTCTAGTACTTTCCAGATGGTTTCCCTAACTTCCCGGGGGAGAGTTATTTGAGATAATTAAATGTGATTTAATTATCAAAGATGTGAACAATGTGAATGTGATTCATATTATTTGGGCACATGAGATTAGAGATCCAAGATTATTAAATGTGATTTAATTATCATGGATATGAATAATGTGGATAGCACTATCCATATTAATCAGATATGTTATAAATGTGATTTATATTATATTACAGAGAGTATATTATGATTTATATTTGTTGATTAATTATTGATGTGAATTGGATTCACATTAAATGATTAATTGAAAATATAATTTACATGTTGTTTTGGGATGTGAATGTGATTCACAATTTTCCAATGGCATGATTGCAAGGTTCACAAGATAATTATGGAATATTTTTGTTAAATAGTTTACAACAATTATTGTTGTAAATCTTAGAGATATCATGAGACTATGAGATCTCATGATATAATGGGATCTCATGAGATTGTGAGATCTCATAAGAAGAGTGGTTGTCTCCCCCTTTTTAAGGGGAGGAGGTTTATCTTCACATTATCTCCAAGGATAATTAATTGATTTAATTTGAATTTAAATATATTGATTTATCGATATATATTAATTTAATTTAAATTAATTATTGTATTTTCCCAACAAAATCATGGTCATTGAAAGAAACACAAATCAATCCCATCCATTGATTTTGTGTTGTCCATGGATTGAGATCCATGGATCCCAAAACCCTATATAAGAAGAGGTACCCCTTGCTCTTCATGACACACAAGATTAATGAATGCTCTCTCCCTCTCTCTCTATATGCCAAGACTCTCTTCCTCTCTCTCTTGTGGCCGTCCATCATGGAGCCTTAGAGAGAGTTGTCATCACCGCAACATCGTCACTATGATGCCGGATAATCTACTTGTGGATCTCCATCTCCTTTGGTGCACCTCGCTCATGAAGAAGATGTTAGATCTTGTGTGTCGAGATCAGGAAACCCGCCGCTTGGATCATCAACATGGATTGCGAGAAGGACGTGTCTCATCAACGCGCTCGCAAGCATCTCCTCCGTTGGAGTGGACTTGACACAGGAGGTCTCTTCGTTTTGAGACTTGATCGCAACCACGTTTCAAGAGGTAAACCTTATACCTAATTGTGGTTTAGATGAAACAATCCGAGAAAGTTCTTGGATCATGTGGTTTCATCACATAAAATTTTTTAAATTCTACTGCATCGACAACTAGTGCAACTAGTCGCTCCCGATCGCATACAATGCAATCATCACGCTTTCTTGATGTGCTTGAGGATCTCCCCATATCCTTCAATATGAATTTTGCATCACACCATTTCTGAATTTCTTTCATGAAAACCTCTCGAAGGTTTGGATTTAGCCTTCTATGAAATTCACAGGAGGGTTTGATGTCTTCCTCTAGGAAAATGCGATGTGAGCAAAGGGAAGGATTGATCCCATGGAGATCCGAAGTTTTATAGCCTATCACCTTGCGGTTGCTTTCAAGAACCTCCATTAGACGAGATTCTTGGTCTACGGTCAAATATGCATTACTGATGGCCAGGTACATGTTTGGATCACATGCAAGGAAGGTGTATTTCATATTGGAGGGCAGCGGTTTCAGTTCAGGTGGATTGGGAGCTGCTTTGATGGTGACTTCCGTGATTACTGCAGGTGGTGGTTCTTTCATCTGTTTAGTGTCCACATTTAACTTCTTAGCTTTTTTGTTCAAAAATTCATGGAAACTTTCAATGGTGTCCTATTCATTGCAAATACCCTCAATGATTCGTTCTTGGTCTTTAAACCTCAATGAGCCTACAAAGTATTCATCTGCCACGTCAGCAAAAATCTCATCATCACCGACAAGGGAAAATTCGATTGTGTTTTCCACTCCTTCTTTAGGAGAGAGGAATTCATGGATCTCAGCATCATCCTTGAACATGTTTGTATCTTGGACCTCCTTCAAAAGTCACTGTCATCAAGACGATTATCGGCTTGCACACTTACTGCAGCTGCTCCTAGGATTGGCTTGGATTCAGGCACAATCTCTATCTTGACCTTGATGTTGCTGGAGCTGAAGGTGATCTCTCGGGTGCCATAATTCACTACTACTTTGGATATTTGAAGGAATGATCGGCCAAGGATAATGGGGGTTTGGAGCATAGGTGTGGAGACGTCCATGTCGAGCACGATAAGATCCACAGGGAATTGCATCCCCAATATAGTAATGATCACGTCCTCCAATATGCCTCTAGGCTGCTTAACATATTTGTCTACGAATTGCAGAATCATCTTGGTAGGCTTGAGCGGCCCTAACCCAAATTCAGTAAGCAATGAGGCAGGCATGAGATTGACAGAAGATCCGTTGTTATAAGAAGTGTCTTCTCGAATTCCTGGTCAAACATCTTGTCTAAATGAGCAGTGCTCCCTTGTCTGGCTTTTTTTGTCTGAGATATTGCTAATAGCGTTTACTGTGGCCATGGTGAGGATGTGTTTTTTAGCTTCACACTTAGACTTCTAGAATTATGTGGGCAAGGATGACACCTCATCATACATGCATCTTCCAAACCTTTCTTTACTGCATGCATGTACTCAAGAGCTTTCATTAATGTCATGTTCAAGATCAAGCTTTGAATAATCTCCACAATAGGAGGATCAGACAAAGCATTTTTCAAAATTTTCATTTTTTGTGTTTTTTCATTTCTTCGAGAAAAGGAATATTTATAGAATCAAAAACTGCTTCATCTAATGTTTGTCCATATCATGAATTACATGTAGAGGGTGTGAATGTACAAAATCCTCAACTATCCGTAGATAAAAAATAGGCAGCTCGGCTTCACAACCCAATGTCGAGTCTGCTGTAGGAACATGTTGGTTGGACTCCATTGAAGCTGTTGCCGGTTCCGTCTTTTTTGTGTTTTTGAATTTTCTTCATTTTTTGTATTTTTGTGTCAACTAGTGCTCCTCCAAAATGGGTGTTAGGTTTTGATGCTGGATGGGCTGATGATTCCCCATCAGATGCTAGATGATTCCCCTTCACCTTCGCCGATGGTTAGAGTGTCCTATCACTCCTGAGAGTAATAACATTAGACGAAAAGCAATCAAATTCACTTGAATTGGGTTGGACACTACCGGCTACCTGTTCCTTACGTTGAAAGTTATTCGGATTAGCCTCGACCTAGGCTGGAATGTCTATCTTGATAGTCATCAGGTCGTCGATCTTTTGGGTCATCTTAGCCATATTCTTCACGAGCCGAGCCAAACAATCAAGAGTCGGGTTCACCGACAGGGCCTCAGACAAATCGGTTAGATGAGGTCGCTGATTGTGGTACTGTGGAGGGGGAGGCTACTAGTAATCCTGGTACTGCTGATAATGAGTAGATCTGACTAATGAGTGCTGGGAGTATTGAGAATGTGGAGGACCAGCGTACTAATGTTGATACGAAGTAGCCGGTTGCTGCTGATTGTATGCTTGACTGTGGTAGCCTGACTGTTGAGGATCGTGATGGCAATTATGCCTCCAGGTGTTATTGTAGCTCGGAGGGTGCTGGTTCTGATGGGGCTAGAATTGTCTTCCCCCCTGCTATTGCTGGTGATAGGGCTTGCTGGCTATATTCTGACGCTAGGAATGTCCCTGAGGATGGGTCGATTGTGCATCGTTGTTCCATACACTATTTACTTCTTGTATTTACGACGGTGGTGTGAAGAACTGCTCCGATTCAGCTGGGGACAAATCGAGTTGATATATAACCATCTAAGTCTAGGACTGCGGGGTCTACTCCGAGGTCTACATGTAATATACGTGCTGGACAGGTTGGGGTGACAGGGGACTCGGCTGAGGTAGCTGTGTCGGTGTTGACTCCTTCAGCTCAGCAGAAGTCCTAGCAATTACACATGTAGAATTGCAAGCATTGGCATTCAATGCCCGCACAAGTTGCTCCAGCTGCTGTGAAATTTGGCCGAGCTTCTCCAAGCCTTGGGTAGTCTTCTCAATTTCTGCAAGTTTTTCGAGGTCCTACGATCTCTTCGCAATGATGTCAGCCTTGGAGAGGTGGCTCCCAATGATGTTCATATTGGAGCTCTCATCCCTCTCTTCGGTGTGTGCCGCTATGTTGACAGTTTTGTGGTTGTCTCCAGGTGTAGTGGCCTTCTTATATGTATGGTATGAGGAGAGAGCGACTTATCCTTCAGCCATCTCTTCGATTGAAGTTCTCCTGATTGAATTCTTCCTCCTCACGGGCATTCCTTTCATCTGTCTTTCTTTGCATATCGTTCAACATCTCTTGGAATGTGGTTTGGGCTAAGGCCTGAGTGGTCAGCTACTGTTGCATTATTTTATGGATGCAAGTAGCTGACTGTTGACCTCAACTTGAGTTGTGTGTTGTCCATCCCCCTCAACTAAGCCATCAATGCAACACCATCTCGAAAATCAAGAGGAAGCACTGAGGTCAATGAAAAAAAAGGAGTGTAAAATATTAGAATGGCTCAAAGTGAGCAAGGGTCAAAGAGGAAAGCAAAATGGCGCTAATGCACGATATATTTTATCTTGACCTAAAAGAAATTAAGCAATCAAACCTCAAAACAATGGATTCACCAACTTGACCTATGAAGCCGTGAAGGTTCGACAAATATCTTTGTAGGTTTTGGATTTGATTATCAGACACTTATATTTGAACAAGTCCTTAGAGCACTAATTCTATAGGAGTGAGAGTACTGCCGAAAGTATCCCATACTTGTCCTCCTCCTTTATAACATGTAGTCTGCACTTTTCAAGGTCTTTCTAAGCTTTCCTGGATCCCTACTTAGCCAAAGAAATAGAGGGATGAAGTCGATAAGAAAAACCACTACTTCGGACTTCGCTCGCAACTGAATATCCCGTGAGCGTGCAAGGACCTACTCGGACGTGAGACGATGAGACAGATACCCCCATGAAGGCATGTCCTAAGCTCAATATTTCAGACAAGGTCGATGTTCTACACAATAAAGAACATCATCGTTGACCAAGCCCTACTCTTCCACGTTCGATAGAAGCGTAAATACTTCGGAAATCAAGGCGTTACACAAGGCAACCACAGATTGGGTTTTGGGCTATGATACTTACGATAGCGCTCTCGGGAAGGATACCTTCTAATACTACCTAAAAACAAAGAGGGCTTTTCTCGCCCAATGCAATGAGTCCAATTAATCACTTTTATTTAAGTCAAGTATTTTTAGCAGTTCCTTTTTTAATATTTTTTGTATTATCACTTGCTTTAAGTCAATTCATTACAAGCACCTAACATTTTTATATTTTCTTGAAATTCCTATGTGATCCAAAAATAGAGGGAGATAGCGGGAAAGTAATGCTAGGTGACACTAAGATGGAAATCTCATTTTAGTTCCTAAATGATGAATGCTCAGTCAGAAGACTTACAATGCTTCCCAGCGCTCTCCATGCAGGATGCAAAATAAGAATTTATGAACCTATGTTATATGCCGATATGTACACGAAAATCATCCTAAGTAGGCAATTGCTACACGTGGAGAACCAAATGCTAAACACTAGAAAATAAGACCAAGGGTCCGGTTCTTCAATGCCACTCGATGCCCACTACAACGGGTCCTACAAGCATTGTATGTGACCTCTCTCGGTATGTCGTCTCAAGTCCAAATGTTTAACAATTATTTAAACTAAGTCCAAACATGAAGACTATAGGTGCATGCAATGATAGTTAGGTGTTTGGCCTTAATTTACACTATCAAGCAAGTCTAAAGACTAAGGGCTCATTCCACAAAACAAATGAAAATAATGTGGAAAGCACAAGTCACGATAAACAACGAAAATAAAGTGGGTAAAAAGCACAAAAAAGACTGTGAGCCCCCAAATGAAGAAAGACTTGGAAATTAGGCCCAAGTGTCCAAAGTTCAATGTACCTATATTATTACAAATTAATAGAGCATAAATATGATGTCTCTCTCTCAAAAATAAAATCTAGCTAATCTACTATATCTCTTTCTCTCTAGAGCCTCCTGCTCTCTCCTGCTGGCTAGGCTAGAATAGTTGGCTTCTTGTCCCAAAGGCTACGTAGAATCATCTATGCGATCCTCCTCGGTCCGCGATTCCTTGCAAGAAGACAAAAAGAAGAGATGTCAGGTAGTTCAAAAATGATAATCAAATAAAAAGGAAAAAATGCAAAAATGGCTAAGCAATGTAAAAAGATAAACTACTCTACAAACCGATGCTCCCCGGATACGATGCCATTTGATGACACACATTTTGCAAGGGTCTAAAATGGTATCCTCACGGAAGCGAAGATATCTAGTCGTTGAGGTGGTCAATCAATAATCAATCCACAGAATGAATGACTCAAGAAAGGAAAGTCAGTGTGAATTAAAATTTAATATACCCTACTAAAGATATATAGTGACAAGCAAGTAGGGATCGAACACATAAAACAAGGGTGTAGAGCAATGGAAGATAGAACAATCAATCATAAGGAATTTGTATTTTAAAACACTTAGCCAATTTATGATTGTTATGGGTTTTTGACTTTGTATTTTTAAAATTTTGTTTTTACATTTTTTAAATATTTTTAAATTTTATAATTAATTTATTTTATTTGTTTGTTTTATTATTTTTAATTTCCTTTTCTTTTTAAATATACAATATAAAATATATTGCTATATATACAATATGGACTAATATAGATATACATACAATTAAAAATAAATAAAAATTATAGAATTAAATATTTTTTGAGTGTTAAATAATTTTTTTACTCTTTTTATAATTTTTTAAAGATTTTTGCTAGTTTTTATGGATTTCAAAAATAACAAATATCTCAAATCAAGGAATAAATAAATAAGCTAAATTAATTAGAGATTAAAAATAACAAATATTGTCCAAAATTTTTCAAATCAATTTTAATAGAGAAATAATAATATAAAGAATTTTTCAAAATAGAAAATGATATTTTTGGATTTTTATTGGAATTTTTAGATTTTTATAATGGATTTTAAAGCTTTTTAATTTTTAAGAGTTTTCTCTTGTAATTTTAATGATTTTTGTTTGAAGGTTGAAAATATTTCAATAAAGAATATATTTTTGGGAGTTTTTCAAAAAATGTTATTTTTATAAGTTTTTTAAATTGAACAAGGAATATTTGTGCTCTTTTTTAATTTTAATAAATAGGAAAAAGCTCTAAAATACATATAAAAATATGGCATGAAAGCCTGTGCAATCAGAGTTTAACCATATTTTTTGGTAATTTTTGGAGCACAGATACTATATCTGATAAATAGAGGAAATACATAAAAAATAACTGAACTAGCAGGGGCATATATGTAAATAAAATACAGTACGAGGGCCTTTCTATAAAATATTCAAAAATATATAACTGAAATTCAACTTTTCTAGACTAAAAAGAAATAACAAAAGCCACAAGGGCTTGCCGGCAAAAATGCCACCTCACGTGGGATGACACGTAAGGTGATGTGGACAAGACTGGAATGCAAATAGTCAAACTACGAGGGTCTTTTTGCGACTATTACAAAACTAAAATAACAACCGATGAAAATTTATAGATTAATTAATAAAGTACAAAAAACACTAGGTGTGAGGTGCAAAATACCTAACAAAGGGGTGTGATTCAATGACTGTTATGTGTCACTTGCCACATGTTGCCTCCTATTGTTGCGATGACGGTTCGCATCCAACGGTCATGATTAAATCCACGGATTGGATCATGCGGTGAATGCTTGGCTCGATCAGATGAAGACTATACATTCTGGGGGATGAAGGCGATCGAATGGCTAAGAGGGAACCTCGAAGAACAAGGAAGAACTCCCTGGTCTCCGAGCTTCGATCGGCAAAAGCACAGGCCTCCAACCACCTGGGAGCTTCGGAGCAGGGGCAAAAGGGACTTGGTGCTCCTCCGCTTCTAATGGTTGCTTCAGAGGGTCCGTCGAAGCTGCGACAAAGGCTAACAAGGTAGGGGAAGAAGGTCAGTTCCTGGAACCTCAGTCACGATGAAAATTGACCCCCCCAAGGGGTCATTTGGCCCACCAGTACCTGAAAGAAGCTCAAGCACACAAAGGCGATGGTCCTGGGGGTTTTATTTGGTGGAATGACTACATAATGGAAGGGGGCAGAGGTTCACTGATAAGGTAGCGGAGTGGGTGAACTGATTCTTGGATCTGAGCGAGATCCATGTGAATGTAGGGGTATTGGGCGTTCAATAGGTGACGGGGAAGGAGGAGGGTGAATAGTGATGTAGAATGAGATGGAGATTGCCAGAACGGAGCGACGGAGTTGAAGCTATGCCATGCGGCAAAATGTGATTTTACGTGATAATGAGTGGGACCAAGCAAAATAAAAAGATGACCCAAGCTACTTCTATGCTAAGGAATGGAAAGAGTGGAGAAGATAGAATCTACCATCGAAGCATGACCAAGAGCAAGAGATCCAGCAAGGATGTCAGTGAGCAATGGATCATACCTCAATTCAATGCCAAACTTCACGCCGGAGGGCTATACGAGCTCCTGTTGTCAGAAGGGTGCTCACTCGAAGCTCAAATTAGGGGTCAAAAGGTGGAAGAGGGATCAAAACTCCAAGAAGGAGATGGAGGGGTATATGTACAAGGAGCTCTTCATCGGGATGAAGCATTCAACTTAGAGGCGCCTCAACCAAGATTTGATTTCAACGTAAAGGAGCATTGATCTAGGCACATGTTTGCAGAAGAAATCGATCTAAAAGATTGCAACAAGTGATGTAGAAAAATCAGCGAATATCGAGTTGACACGAGGTCTGTCAGACTGGGCGCCTGGGAAGAAGAGTTGACTGGGGTCAACTTTTGACTTCCCTTGGTTGGTCCATGTGGACCAACCTGAAAATGGGCAACCTGAAATTATTTGGAAAATCAATAATAAATATTAAGTTATTTTATAAATTTAAGTTATAAAATAAAAAAGGTTTATTATTTTCTATAGTATTTTAATATGATTTTTATTGATTTATATGGGATTGTTTATTTCAAGTTAATTTTTAGGTGTATATTTGTAGGTCTATTCGTATGTGTTTTGTATATTTATTTTTTTGTATTTTTGATTTTATTATTTTTTTTCTTTTTTTATATAATTACAACTTATTTCTATATACATAAATATATTTTTATTGTTTTTTTGATATAGTATTTTTACTTAAGTAAATATGAGTATTAAATATATAGGTATAACCATAGGTACTTCATCTACGTATTTTTGTATACCATTTTATTTTCATATTTATTCATGATTTTATTGTATTTTAAGTGTGTACAAGTGTTATAAATAATATTTACAAAATTTTAGAAATATAAAATTATAAAAATAATAAAAAATAAATAAAATGAATATTTTATATAGGTATACTATACAATATGAGCCCAAAACCCAACTTTCACATCTTAACTCCAAAAAATATGAAACCACCATCATTAAATAGCCTATTTATATACAATTTAAAAGTGACTTTGATACAATTTGAGTTTTATTTAGGAGATATGGGTCCGAGAAATTGGGATTTTGGCTTTTTATTTAGAGTATAAAAAGTACACTATATATTTTTTTTGCATGAACTCAAATTTGTATTTTTCTATATATTATTGTCTACAACTTTTATGTACAAAGTTCATTAATTTGATGAATAAATATTAGAAAATAAAATAGGTCCCAAAATAGACCTATTGAAGAATAAAAGAATGTGATTTTTGGATATTTTGCCCCTTATCTCCCCCTACTTTATTCCTTGTTGACCCAATCGTCAAGATGCCTAGGTCTCAGGGTTTAGGATCATAAAATACCTTTGACATTTTATTCTTTTTCTTTTCTTTTCTTTATTCTATAATTTTGACATTTAAAATAGTATTTTATACACATTAACTAGAGCAAATAATGAATGTTAATTTGTACAAAATAATGCTATTTACATGCATTAGCTAAGCTTTTTAAGGCCAAAATTTATAGAATAAAGGTGATGAAATGTGTATTCATCAATAGTGATATCCACGTTATTCATATCTATGATAATTAAATCATATTTAATTACCTTAGATTTCTATTCTCATGTGCCCAAATAATATGAATCTCATTTACATTATTCACACCTTTGACAATTTAATCACATTTAATTATCTTCGATAATTCTCCTTATATGGCCAAATAATATGAATCAAATTCATATTATTCATGATAATTAAATTGCATTTAATTGTCAATTTCCCTTAATGTTCGGATACAATATCAATAATGAAGTCACCATTGAACTCTTTCAAGGATAATGGGCTTTCTCCGAGGATATTTGGAGATAAGGACATGGTGATTGTACGTTCCACATATAGTGACTTAGATATTGAGATCATATCTCAAATCCAGATCTCGGAGAACTCCCATAGATGTTTGCTTAAATCAAAGCCGTAAATCTAATCTTCTCATTGTATCTGAATCACATTCAGATCACTGTGCATCATTTGGACTAAAATTAGGTTATTCTCTAGTGAGAGGATTCACTAAAATCTAGACATGTCTCATCACTCCCTCGAAATGGAAGCGTCATGGTTATATAATCGTTTATTGATCACATCACCATCAGGTATTCTTCATACATATAAATCCTGCATACTGAAAGACCTAGAATAAACCCTATGTTTTAGATTGATTTGGACTGTCTTCTTTAGGGTTTTATCATTAAGTTTATCATTTGATCATTTGGAGTTGGCATTGATCATATACTTTCCAAAAGAATATATCATACCTATGTAGTATTCATATACTTTCCAAAAGCATATATCAAACCTACAAATTCTATCAAGCTTCTTAAGTGAGACGATCGTGCACGGATTGATCCCAATATCTCATGAGTGAGCTCATGTCTTCCGGTTCAGTAAATGAACTTGTATGATTCTTATGAGAGATCGTATTCTTGCTCATATGCCTTGTATGCACACCATCGCGCTAGTGTATAGACCTTGATTCGGCCATCAACCTATCAGTCTGCCAAATGTACATACTCAGACACATAGTAACACATCTATCTCCTGTTAGAGAATGCGTGCCTATATCATGAAAACATATGACATAGGTCTTAGTTATCTTGATCTCGTTAAGTCAACTATTTGACCTAACTTATCCAACACCTCCGAATCTCTATTCCTATGCAGAGGACATGCATCAAGAGGTCGGTTAGATATCAACCCATTGGAGAAAGATTGCCATCTCCTACTCATGTTGGAGATCATCTCTTAATAATCATTTGACGGTGCTTGATGAGCCCGCAATCTAACTCTTTAGATATTCATCGAAGCACCATCCTCTTCAACAATTTAATCAACAGTTGTATGATCATCAAGATGGCCATGGTATATAACCTTAATTGTACTAAGGGACCTATTATGCAAATTAGCTATTCTTCATTTCTGGTCAGGGAATGATATTTGCAATAACAATTATTGCATAATCACTCATTGTGGGCTCGTATGTCCAACATCTACTCCTTCAACCCTTCTTCTTCGCCCTTATCCATCGAGCCCCTCCTCCCTATCCCTCCCCCTCGAGCCCCTCCTCTAGCACCTTCTCCTCCGTCCCTCCCCCTCCAATACCTCCTCCTCCTCCTCCCCATATTTTCTTCATATCCGAGCCACTCGCATTCGAATCAAACAAACAAAAAATCTAAAAAAAGGAAAGAGAACAAAGTCAACCAACTTGATATTGAGAACAGAATAGGTGAGATACCCAAGATGAGCACACTAGTTATAGAGGCTCACCTTATGCCAATGAGACCCTCCTCAGTAGCCTCGAGAAGGACCTCTGATCGAACTGAATGCCTCATTGTCTCCTATCATACACTCCTCCCTGTCACAGCAACCCATGCGAGTGTTCCCCTCCTCCGCCCTCATCTTGATGGTCGCATCATCCATTGCCCCATCACCCCTCTTGACCACACCATTCTCCCCCCCCTCCATCACCATATCGACCCTGTGAGCAGAATCTTGGCAAACTAGTTGCCTCTCCTCCCCTATTTTGCTTCCTCCATCACACATCCACCTCCCTCCACAACGTTCCCAATGACAAAACTAACCTCTACCCTCGACCGGAACATCTCGAAATCACTCGAGTGCCATGAGGAGGTGGGTCATTCCACGGCATTGACCTGCAAATTATGGTGCACATGGGAGACCCCAAGCAGAAGAGGAGGCAACTAGAATCTCATGATGTCCATCTTATAAGAACCCAATACGTGCCCTCTCCTCCTCCTCTTCATCCGAAGTCTTGCCAGATGTTTGGTAAGGTGAGTTCTGTTCTTATTGGATTAGATCAGGTTTGGGTAGTAGCAAATGTAGGGATTGGAAAAAGGAAGAAGAAGTATATGAAAATTAAGCCCCTTTAAACCACATCATGGTTTAAATAAACCATGTTTTAGTTCAATTCTTAGCGGACATACTAATAGAAAGGCACACATGATAACCGAGCAAGAACTCAGGGGCGCAACTGCTATTTCCAAAAAGGGAGGGGCATAACTGATAATGAAATATATAAGGAGGGTAAAATTGATAAAAAAACCCTTATAAAAAACTACACTCGAACCCTTAAAGAAATCATCGAATCCCTTTTAATATCTACCTACCCCTTGCCGAGCAAATCCAAAAACTCAACGAGGTAATATCTCCAATAAAGGAGCATGAGATTAAACAGATTATCATGGGCTTAAGTCACCAAAAGATCACGGCCTGGATGGTTGTATTCCTAAGTTCTTTAAGCAATATATTGGGGACGGATTCGATTAAGCACCAGATGACTAGAATCACGATTGAAGAAGAAAGAACGCACAATCGCACAAGATTAGGATTTATAGTGGTGCGGCAATGCACCTACTCCACACTACAAACTTAATGATCATTTGGGACACTTAGTGGGGACGGTCGGAGAGCAACCTTCCCCTATAGTAGCAGAGGGGACTGCTCCGGTGAGTATAAGAGACAGTCGCTACTGACCGTATCGGATAATAGACTCTTTGGAGATGGTTACATAGTCGTCCCTTACGAGTAGAGCTCATGTTTGTTTCCTCTGTACCCAGGCACTTTAGGGGACGGTCATAACTGTTCCCTAACCATTGACGTCGCATATACCTAACCTTAAGGGACGGTTGCAACAGTCCCTTATAGATAGGTTTAAGGGACGATTGCAAAACCGTCGCTGATGTCTGTGTAATGGCAGGACTCTTGGAAATATCTGTCACCAAAGGGGACAGTTCACTTATAATCGTCCCCGATCATTATTATAGGGGATGGTCGTACGATCGTCCCGGTTGTCTTATATCCTCTCGGCCCGAATCAGATATTTATATATACCTAAAGGAAGATTTGAACAATCAAGATATTTATTTTCCTGTTATTAGTATTACAACCCCCAAATTCCATATGAGCAACTTGTGCAGAACGTCCCATCAGGTGTTACACCAGATCAATGGAGGGAGTTGATCAATTTTTGGTCTAGTGAGGAGTTCAAGGTATGTAAAATTTTTCCTAATTATTAGTTTTGTGTTTGTACTAACTTTATTTAATTATAGGCGATATCTACAAAATACTTCGAACCGCTGCAAAGGTTTTAGGTTCACCCATAAGATGGAGAGGAAGAACACAAACCAATTGAAGGATGACTTTGTATTCAAAATTTTTTAAATGTGGCTAATTTTGGAAGCAAATTTTAAAAATATCTTCTTTTCTGTTTTTTAGTTGAGGGATAATGATAGAGAAATGATCCTAATAGAGGTTTTTGCCAGGTCAAAGAGCAGAGATGTAGGAGGAGAAGTGCAGTGGGTTGATGACGCCTACGCATCAATTCATGTAAGCAATATATATTATTAATTTTTAGAATTACTTATATTAAATTTTGAAAATAATATATGTATCTATGCATACATGAAGAAATGATTAGGCTCTCCACCACTACCTCACTAGATAGCACGGGGACGAGCACTCTCCCTTTATCCACCGATGAAGCCTTCCTCCACGCCACATGTCCAGAACACAGTGGACGCATACCTTGTGGAGGATGTGGAGAAACAATCTGTACATGGTACAGAATGGGTGGTGCAAGCGGGTCCCGGACCTCCTCGCAAGGGAGCTAGAGGGAGAGGGAGAGAGAGATGGAGAGGGAGTTGCGCGACGTCAAGGTGAAGATGTCTGTACAGGATAAAGAGATGGCTAAGATGCGTATGGACATGACGAATGTCATGGCATACATAAGCCGTCTTCAAAGCCAGGTTGAGCCACCAGTGGAACCTGCACAACTCAACGATGATGAGGAAAGTGATGAAGAGAGCGAGGAAAGTGACGAATCAGAATAGATTACGATGGATGTAGAATATGTATGCAATATATTTTAGTTTTATCTTGAACATTTTGTTGTAATTTAAGATTTGTGGCTACGATGATGTAGAACCGAAAAACTATTTTTTTAATATTAAGTAAGAAATTTGGTTTCTTTTAAGTGTCTTGTATTGTCTATGTGGTTTTGCAATAGGAGCATGACAAAAACACAAATGAATTCATTATTTTTTTTGCTTTCAGAGGGTATTGGGGACGGTTATAACCGTCGCCTTTTGTACTCCAGAAGCATCCCCTCTGTATAAAATAGATCACAGTCTCTATATTTGGCTTTCAAGGATTAAAGGGGACAGTTTAAACCGTCCTTGAAAGTTTTCTGTTAGCATCGCGATAGGTCCTTCGAACGTAAGGGACGGTCGTAACCGTCCCTGTTGATTATCTTAGGGGACGGTTATAACCGTCCCTTCTGGTTAATAGGGCCTTGATGTCTCTGTTTTGTGCCCATGGGACCTAAAAGGGATGGTTTAGACCATCTCCGAAACGCTTCTGTTGGCATCACGAAAGGTCAATTGAGCGTAGGGGACGGTTGTGACCATTCCTGTTGATTATCGAAGGGGATGGTTTCGACCGTCGCGTCCGTTTGATATCACCTTGCTGTCACCGCTTTCGACACGTCGGACCTAAAGAGGATGGTTTAAATCATCCCAGAAAGGCTTCTGTGACTGTCCTGAAAGATGCTTTGAGCACGGGGGGGGGGGGGTTGTGACTGTCCCCGTTGATCTTATAAAGGGGACGGTCAGAACCGTCGCCTATTATTCATTGTAGTAGGGACGGTTACAATCGTCCCTATTATTCAACGTAGAAGGGACGGTTACAACCATCCCCAATGGTTGGATAAATGGGACATTCGTAATAAGCGTCCCTTCTGGTCAAATGAGACGGTGGTAAAGGGGACGGTCTTGTGACCGTCCCATCTGAGCATAAGGGACAGTTTGCATAGTAAAGTGGATGGTCCTTGACCGTCCCCTCTGGGTCATCTGCTTGTAGTGCCACTTGCTCACACCAGACTTTCTCTATTATTCTCTAAATGATGATAGGTACAATATGTGGTGCTACAGGGCTCCTTTTATACTAAAACAAAATAATACCAAGTATTCAACAATCTCCACCACCAGCTCTCAGCAAATCAGGATGCAGGAGGTGGATTGGGCATCTCAACAATCCAACCCAACAGCTCTCGACCAATCAAGATGCAATAGGTGGATCAGACACCTCAACAATCCATCCCAACATATCTCATTCAATCAGAAGGTAGGAGGGAGATTAGCCACATCAGCAATGTTCTCCAATAGTATTCAGCCAATCAATCTTCACATGATAAATCTCAATAATCTCCGACATGAAGGCTGATTTGTAATACACGCCATGTCTTAAATAGTCCTTATGTGAGCTTTCATTTGTCCTCTATGCTTGAAGACCAATAGAAGTTGAACATGTCTTCAACTTCTCCACCATTACATACTTTGTGAACATATCGGTAGGATTTTCTAATGTGTGTATCTTCTTCAACTTAAATTGTCCATCTTCTAGCTGCGTTCGAATGAAGTGGTACTTCACATCAATGTTCTTAGAGTTCTTTGCAAGATGAATTGGACTTTGATTGTCGTTGAATAATTAACAATCTTTAAATTCTTTATTCAATTCTTTCATTGGATCATTTATCCATATCACTTCTTTGCAAGCTTCTGTTGCCGCCACATATTCTGATTCTATGGTCGAGATGGTCACTATCTTTTGAAGTCTAGAAATCCAACTAACAGTTCCACTTACTAAGGTAAAGACACACCCTGTTGTTCTTTTCCTGCCATCAATATCTCCTGCAAAATATGAGTCAACAAAACCTGGAATGGAAATGTCAGTGTTTCCATAATACAATGACATATTAGATGCACTCTCAGATAGCGTAGAATCTACTTTACAACTTCCCAATGTTCCTTGCCAGGATTCACCATGAATCAACTTACAACTCCCATTGCATGGGAAATGTCTGGTCTTGTGCAAACCATTGTTTACATCAAACTACCAACAACAGATTGGTAAGGTACTTTTGACATGTACTCATGCTTCTCCTTCGTAGCAGGTTCTTTTTCCTTCGAAAGTTTGAAGTGATTCCCTAAAGGTGTTAGAGTAGATTTTACATTTTTCATATTAAATCTCTCAAGTACCTTTTCAATGTAATCTGATTGAGACAATCTCAGCTTCTTGTTCTTCGTGTCTCTGCTAATATGCATTCCAAGGATTTTCTTCACAAGATGTAGATCCTTCATTTAAAATTCCTTGGATAACATTGCATTCGGATTTGTTATTTCTTCCTTGTAGGAGTATGCAACAAGAATGTCATCTACATACAATAAGAAAATGATGTATGACATACCAAGCTTCTTGAAGTAGCAACAATGGCCAGCATGATATTTACAGAATCCGGTATTTGTCATGAAATCATAAAATCTTTTGTACCATTGTCCTGTTGCATGCTTCAAGCCATAAAGGCTTTTTTTGAGCTTGCATACCATGTCTTCTTTTCTAGTAGCTAATAGCCCTTTAGTTGTTGCATGTAGATGTCCTCCTCGAGATCTCCATGAAGAAACGATGTCTTAACATCAAACTACTCCAAATATAGGTTCTTAGATGAAATAATACTCAATATTGCTCTTATAGTTGAGATCTTTACAACATGTGCAAAGATATCTGTGAAATCAACTCCTGCTTTCTGTTAAAATCCCTTTTCTACTCGATAAGCCTTGTATTTAATGGAACCATCAGCTTCCTCCTTCACCATGTACACCCACTTGTTGTGCAAAGCCTTCTTTCCCTACATTAATGGGACTAAATCTCATGTTTTGTTTCTTGAGAGAGAGTTCATCTCCTCATCCATGTCTAACTCCCACTGATTCCTTGTCTCACCTTGTATAGCTTCATCAAAGTATTGAGGCCCACTATTATCATTTAATAATAAATAATTAATGGAAGGTGAATATCTTGCAATGAGTTTCCTAATTCTGGAAGATTTCCGTAGCACTAGAGTTTGCATATTATTCTATGCGATGTGTTGCACATTCTCATCACTTGGTTGTGATGTGCTTTGTTCAGGAGTTTCATCAAACTCCATAACGTCTGGTTCTTCAATTGTCTTTCCTTTTATGAATTCATCCTTGCATAAGGAAGACTCATTGAATGTGACATCAATTCTTTTGATTGTCTTCTCGTGTTCTCGAAATCCCACAATCTATAACCATAGTATATGTACCATAGACAACAAAGGTACACTTCTTTGATTTGGGGTCAAACTTTCCTCTGTCTTCCCGCTCAATGTGAACATAATCTATGCATCCAAAGACACATAAAGAGTGAGAAAGTGTTACCTCCTTTCCTGTCCATGCTTCTTCTGGAAGATCTCCATCTAATGCAACAGATGGACCTCGATTTATTAAGTATGTTGTTGTATTCACTACATCAATCCAATATCGCTTTGGAAGACATGATAGTAACATCATGCTTCTCGCACGCTCTAGAAGAGTCATGTCACGGGTTCAACAATACCATTCTATCTGGGATTTATTGGGATCATTTTCAATCTCTTGATCTTGTTCTTAACACAGTAGGATCCAAACTCCTGACTGCAGTATTCTCCCTCATTGTCTGACTTGAGACATTTCAACTTTAAACCTTTCTCAGTCTCAACTAAGGTCTTCCATGTTTTGAAGTGTCTCAAAAACATTGGATTTATGTTTGATAAGCTACAAATTTCAAGTTCCATCATCAATAAAAGTAATAAAATAATGAGATCCGCCAAGTGATGGTACCTGAGATGGACTCCATACGTCTGTATAAACCAACTCCAGTCTTTCGTACTCTTGCAGTCTTTGTGAAATTGACTTTCTTGTACTTTTCCAAGATACAATCTTCAGAAGTCTAGATCAACAGTTTGCAATCCTACCAACTTCCCCTTCTTCTGCATGATCTTCATTCCCATTTCGCTAAAGTGACCTAGTCATCTATGCCAAGTACTAGCATCACACCCAGATGATGCAACATTTATTCTGTCATATGAGACTGATGCAATATACATGATTCCTTCTTTATTACTACGAGCAAGGATCAATGATCCTTTAGACATCTTCCACGAATCTTAATCGAATGATGTCACCACACCACTTTTTGATATGAGATTCCTTGTCAGACTGGGTACATGTCTAACGCTCTTTAATCTCAAGAAGCTACCATTGGGTTGGGATATGTCAATGTCTCCCTTTCCAATTATGCTGCAACATTCATCGTCTCCTAAATACACCTTTCCGAAGTCACCTTTCACATAATTTTGGAGGATATCCTTTTGTGGAGTGGTATGAAATGAAGCACCTGAGTCCACAATCCAGGACTCACTTCGAGCATCTGTAATACATAATAAGGTATCACTATCTTCATCATTAGTAAGATTTACAGTGTTTTTACCTTTTCCATTTTCTCCTTTCTCCTTTCTTGGGACCTTGCATTATGTCTTGTAATGCCCCTTTTGATTGCAATTCCAACAGACCATAGACTTCAGATCTCTGAATTTGAATCTTCCTCTTGCCGACTTTCCCTTGGATTGCTTTTGGTTCATGCAACTCTTCTTGCTTCTTCCTTCTATATTCAAGGAATAATCCGACGAGTGTTCTTCTCCAGACGTCATCTGTCGTGCCTCTTCTCCAAGAAGAAGACCAACAACGTCCTCCAACTTCAACTTTGCAGAATCAGAGGAGTTGCTAACTGCTATAATCGATGCATTCCAACTATCAGGTAAACTAGAAAGGAGTAGAAGGGCTTTTATCTCATCATCAAACACGATCTTCACAGACTCCAACTGATTGATGATACTGTTCAGATAATTCAAGTGTGAAGCCACTACGTAGTTCTCACTCATCTTTAAATTGAAAAGGTTCTTCATTAAATACATCTTATTTAATGCAGATGGCTTCTCGTACATCTTTTTCAAGAGATTTGAAAAGATTCACCGTCGTCGTCTCCTTTATGATATTTGAAGACACAGATGGAGAAAAGTTGAGCCTTACCATTCCTTGAGCCTTTAAGTGTAGGACCTTCTACTCATCCTCCTTCATGGATTCGGGCTTCTTCCCTTCATTCAAAAGACAGAGATCAATATGATATAGAACATCTTCAATCTGCATCGTCCAAAACGTGAAGTTTAATCCATTGAACTTCTCGATCTTGAACTTTGATTCTTCCTCCATATGTGTACATGTTTATCTCTGAACCTTGCTCTGATACCAGTTGCTGAGGACAGATTTGATCAAGAACCACATGACGAGAATTACAATCGAAGAAAAAAAAACATACACAATCGCACAAGACGAGGATTTATAGTGGTTCGACAATGTGCCTACTCCACTTGCTCACACAAGACTCTCTATAATATTATTTGAATGATGATAGGTACAATATGTGTTTCCACATTGCTCCTTTTATACTATAACAAAAGAATACCAATTATTCAACACTCCCCACCACCAGCTCTCAGCAAATGAGGATGTAGGAGGTGGGTTGGGCATCTTAGCAATCTGACCCAATAGCTCTCAACCAATGAGGATGCAGGAGGCGGATCAGACACTCAGCAATCCAACCCAACATCTCTCAACCAATCACAAGGCAAGAGGGAGATCAGTAACATCAGCAATGCTCTCCACTAGTATTCAACTAATCAGCCTTCACATGATAAATCTCAACACAACAGACAATCAAATTAGATTTTATGATAATAATATATAGCATATTAGAGCCCGATATTGACCACCGAGAATCAAAATTCTTTGATTCCTCTATAGTGGTCGTGATATTCAAAAAATATGAATCACATGAGATTGGAAACTATCGATCCAACAGTCTTGTAAATGTCCATATGAGAATCATTTCTAAGATACTAGATAACAAATGGACCAAAAAAACTCTATTATTTTTCCCATTAAAAATGTTCCTTCCTAAAAGGTAAAGACACTTTGGATTTTTTTGCGATCATGTCAGATGTTGTGGCAATTTGGAAACACACAACAACTAAAGGTGTTCGTCTTAAAAAATTGACTTGAAATAGGCCTTTGACACCATTACTCTTGATATCATTGAAATTTTTTTGGAGATTTTCGGTTTTCTCGTAAATTCATTGACTAGGTTTTAGACTTTTTGAAAACTATTTTCATCTCATCGAAAACAAATAACAACTCTGTAAGCTTCTTCAAGACAACTATTATAGTAATACATAGAGATCCATTATCTCCATTATTTTTCATAAATGGAATCAGTATTTTTTATTGCATGTTGTGACTAGTTCAAGATAGATTATATAATTTAATTTCTCATACCATGGGGAAACATACAATATAACAAATGTGCAATATTTAGTCGACATCCTTATCTTCTTAAAATATGTGAAACACACATTCTATTATCTTAATTTGACCCCAAGAACTTTCTCTCTCTTATCAAGAATGGAGCCTAATAAAGAAAATTCTTTCATTCACAATTCGAATTTCTCAAAGAATGAGCCTTCACATGCTCCCTTTCTGGTTGAAATGCAGATCAATTTCCAGCCACATATATACCTTGCAATTCCTATTCATTAGTGAGCCTACTAAACTCTTCCCTCACACTGTTGATAACACACCTGCTTTCATCCCTTGAACTCTTGGTTAGCACCATTTTAAAAATTGATAAGATTAGGAGGAACTTTCTCTAGAATGGAAACTCTCAGTAGAAGTAAAGATGCATGGCTCGATGAGAATCCATTTGTTGCCCTAAATAAATGACCACTAGTGTATCATAATATTACAATACTTTAACAATTCCATGCTCACAAAAACCTGGCTCAAAATGCAAGAAAACTTAATCGCACTCACTTCCTCTGTTGTCTGGGCATCTAACTTCAAGGTCTTTATGATATCTGTAACATATCCTAACAAACCAACAACACAGACTTCATGCACATGGTAAAATACATGAAAAAATGTGCACGCAATGTTAGCTCTAAGGAGGTAATATTTGGGAAAAAATGATGATATGGGTTGACTACTTAAATGGGAAAAGTTCTCTTGCAAATATTTACCACCATTTGGAACTCCTTGATTAGTAAAAACACTTTACTCTATCAAGACTGTGGAATCTAGTAATCCGAAATAGAAACACTTGCAATATGCAAGATTCGAATGACTTTATTCTTTCATTTTGGCCTTTAAACCATAGATAAAAGCATGTAAATAGTACTATTATGCATAAAATAACATATAGTATTTCTTATGTAAACATTGTATAAAATGTTGCATTTAAAATCAAAATAAAAGAATAAAGAAAAGAAAAAGAAATTAAATACCATACGTATTCAATGATGCTAAACCTCAAGACCTAGGCATCATGACTGCTGGATCAAAATGGATAAAGTAGAGGGAGTTAAGGATCAAAATACAATAAAAATCTTAATTTTCTATTCGTCAATAAGTTCATTTTGGGGCCTATTTTATTCTAAATTATTTACACATCAAATAAATAAACTTTGTACATAAAAGTTGTAGATAAAAATACATAAAAAACACAAAATGTATTTCACATAAAAAAGAATACACAATGTGCCTTCTACACTCTGAATAAAAAGCCAAAATCTGAACATCATAGATATGTATTTTCTCCATATTAACTGAAAATTCATCAAAACCATCTTTAATTATATATAGTTGTATATAACTTTTAATAAGCTATTTAATAAAGGTAGCTTCATTAAATGTGGAGTTAAGATACAAAAGCTAAGCCTTGGAACCCTATTGTACATTATACTTGAATAAAATAATTATTTTATTTATTCTTTATGTTTTTTCATATTTTCATATTTTTATAATTTTATAAATATTATTTATAATACATATACATAATTAGATTAGAATGAAACAATAAAAAAATTAAAAAATAAATAACTAACTTCAAATATATAGACGAAATTTACATACTTGAACCTATAAAATAAATACATATATTTATTTAAATATATAAATTACCTAAAAATATAATAAAATTATATTTATGTGTATTTAAATAAGTTATAAATATATAAATTATGTGTATAAAATAATAAAATTTAATAGAAAATAAAAATAAAATAAAGACTATATAGGTAAATATACATATATTTATACTTGTAAAAATAAACACCTAATAAATTAACTTATAAAAATAAATAAAAATCATATTAAAATACTACATAAAATAATAAAGATTTTTTATGTTTCAGCATAATATTAATAAAATCATTTAATATTTTTAACTTCATTAATAAGGTTTGATTTCCTTGTTTTGTTCTTTAGTGGGCCTAAATGGCCCAATCAGAGGTGGGCCTCGGTTGACCAGCTGGACAACTGAACCCTCCCTCTGGCACCTAGCCCTATAACCCTATTGTCCCTATTTTCCTTGATTTTCCTGTCAACCCCTGTGTTTTTAAGGGTTGATTCATTCTTTGATTTTGTTCATCGATGAATGCACTTTCACGCCACCATGATTCCTCAAGCTTGGCAATCCTAAATCATATTTTCTTTCTGAGTCAACGGGGTGCATATATATCTTCCTCCACCACATCCCTTTAGTTCTTGATCTCTCCTCTGCCATCCAAACCCTAACCCTAGATCGGATCGACACTCCTTTTGACAATAGGATGCTCTCCAGTGGTGCAATGAGCAAGGAACGACGTGATTCGAGCCAGATCCAGCTCCGTCGGCCATCTCCAATGTGAGCTCCGCTTGTAGCTACTTCAGGCATGTGAGCTCTATTTTATTTGCATTTTTTTATTCCTTAGGTTAGCAGTAGTTTAGATTAGTTATTAGATCTTTAGATTTCGCTTTAAAAATATAAAAGCCTCAAAAAGAAATTCCGTCGGAGATCGGACCTTTGGCCTTCCTCCTTTGGCGAACCTCTCCTCGATCCAACCAGCCAACGTCACCACCTTGTTTGCCTTAACTCTCCGCATACCTGACCACCTATGCACCTTCGAATCCTTCTTGATCGAGGAATCGAAGTCCTCCTCTACCGCATACGACAGAGTTCATCACCCCGCTCCATCTCGCATCGATCTTTACCAAATAAAAGCCATAAATCTTATCCTTCGCCTCACTGTGCTTTTGTGCCTTTACAGGTCCTGAAGACCCCTTCTGTGGGGAATCGACATCAGGAATAGGCATCCAGGTTTCATCGAGCACCAAGCCCCTATCGATGGGGTCGGGATCCATCTGAGGTATCCAGTAGCTGCGAATCACTTCTAGGAAGCTGACGAGCCTCTCAACAATAAGGAATAGGACCGGAAGGCGAAGATTCATCCGATCAAAGCTCGAAAGGGCTGGGGTTCTTCCCTATTCTTCCATTGCTCCTCAGCCTTCCGACCATGCCTCGATGCTAGGTAGAGCAGCTGCCGTTGGATGAAGAAGCTATCAATTGTCAGATCCAACTAAGGGATAAAATCTCAACCATCCCACACGAACGGTATTGAGATATCTCATCCGTCCACGTGTCCAAGTGAAGCGCGTCATACCATCATATTTCTCCTTAGGGTGTATTTTTTGCCTGATGCCCTCACTTATTTTGTATTTTATTTTGTAATATTTGTAGTTGGCCCCTAGACTTTTTATATTTACATTTAGGTCCCTCCCACGTCATCTCATGTGCTTGTGTGCATGAGGGGGCAGGCATTTTGCGAGGGGGTCCTTAGAGTTATTTTATTTCTATTTAGTCCATAAATGCCCGAAATAGCGTAATAATTTTTAGTTAAATTATAGTTTGGACCTCATACTTTTTTAATATTGCATTTATACCTGCTAGTGTATATTGAGTTAAATATTCAGGGCATTTTGCATGTTTAGTCTTGGGCTTTGTTGAGAGGTTCATAAATAGAGAAAAAGTTTTAGATAACCGCGTCTAGATTCCTGCCAAAAAATGATTTTTATTTCTTGTATTTATTTATTAAAAATATCACTTCGCATCCCAAAATTCTAGGAAAATTTTTAGTGCTTGGAAATATTATAAATCACATATATTTTTCTGGGCCCATTTACAACTATTTCATGTTTTTCAAAATTTAAAAACTATGCATTTAACCCTTGTTTGCATTTAAAAATACAAAATAATTACAAAATCATCTTTAAAAATTCTAAAAAAATAAATAGTGCCTATTAATGTATTTTGTGTTAGCAGACCAAGAATCCCTAACAACTACAAAAGAAAATCACTAAAAATTAAAATCTTCAAAATACTTATAAAAATTATATAAAAAATCTACAAAAATAAAAAATATGTGTTTCTATCTCCAAATATTTTTTATTATATCTATTATATACTAAAGTTAGTTTTGAAAATGATTAAGCTTTTTAGCTATTTGGAAATACAAAACAATTCAGCCTAGTAAAATAAGTCACTGTTTTGACATTTTTATCCAATTAAATATAAAACAATTAGCAATATTCTGAGAAAAAATAACAAAAGCAGAGAAAAATATAAAAAAGATAAACTATTTTATTTCCTTATTTTTGAACATAGCTTTTCTATAAATATAAAAAGGACACATCTATTTATATAGCTATATTTACTTATATAATTAATATTAATATAAGTATTAATATTTCCAAAAATATTTTTAAACACCTTTAAAAAATAAAAAGGATTGTATTAAAGGTATTTTCCGATTTTCCCTCATTTTATATGTATTTATCTCTAGTATCTATTATAGTATCTATATACAATTATATATATTAAAAAGAAAATAAAAATCAGAAAAATATAAAAATATCTTAAAATATAAAAAATTCAATTAAAAAGTATATAGATTGAAAATTCCAAAAAATTAAATAATTAAAAATCTACTAAAATTTAAAAATCGTCATAGAAACACCAAAACAATTATTGTCTTCTTTTGCCAATTTTTATTGTTTATTCCCCTTGCTCTTTGTGTTCGATCTCTACATAGTTGCACTATACACATTTTGTAGAGTTATAACAAATTTTAACTCCACATTTCTGCAGAGCATTTCTTCATCTTTTTTGAGTTAATTGTTGAATTATTCTGGTCTTGTGAGCGGCCGCCTCAACGATAGTGTAGTTCTCACATTGTGTAGGCTACATTACACACTCGCAAAATCTTAGTTTTCAAATGGCGTTGTTACCGAGGAGAAACGTGTAGGATAGATTTTGGGTGTTATTTATCCTTCATTATTTTTCTTCTTTTATTTTTCCTTTTTATTTGAGATAATTGATTATCTGTGTTAATCACTTTTCTTCTATTTTTCTTGTGAGGGACCTCATGGCGAAGATGTATAGGATAAATTTTCTTTGTTTTATCTACTGTACATGAAAAATCATGTATGGACCTTTCTAATCTGATAGATATTTTTAGGCCTATTTGAAGTTCCTGTATTTTCTATTTGTTTTATTTTCAGTATTTTATTCTTCAAAAATCCATAAGAAAGCTTAAAAATACCCTAAATAGAGAAAAAAACAAAAAAATCCAAAAATATGTTTTGGTTTATTTTGGCTTTATTTGTTATATTTGAAAAATCCAAAATACTCCTTTTTTATCTCTTTTTCTTTATTTCTCACCTCTATATTATTATATATTTATTATTATATTTTATTAATTAAAAACATTTAGAAAATGAAAATCCATGAAAAACATAAAATTAAAAATCAAATCATAAAAATTAAAAATCTACAAAAATACGTAAAATCTAATTAGGCTGCGAAAACGATAATTTTGTGTTTGATTCTTTGAGTTTGGTTTCATTTTTGTGATCTACCCATGTTTGCTCATGTCGACACTCTACCCACTTGCCCATACACATTTATGTAGAGTTAAATAAATTTCATCATTCACACTTGCATGATCTATTTTACACATACACATCCATCGGTTTTGATCATTGATTGATTGAGTTGAGTGGTTTGGAATCCGAGTACTACGAGAGGCGTCGATACAGCGATTGCCGGACCTGCAGACCTATCGGGCACCACATGCTTTCCATGACCAGGCATTAGAAATCCTCCATTCTGTAATAATCCTCATTCATCAATCGTGGAGTCATCATCAATGAGATGGATGCCGAAGCGGAGGAGAGAACAGAGAGGGAGAGGAAAAGGGAGAGACAAAAAAATAAGGGGCAGGGAATCCTTTTACAGATGAAAGAAGTGCAAGATCTGACACCCGCGAACATTATTGCAGTACTCGTGTAACTTATAATTTACTTTTCTCAACTCTTTGTCATTAACATTATGATTTTAAGCTGTGAATGTTCTTGTGATATATTGTGTTGTGCGTATGTGAATGTGGATATAAGTTGAATGTGGATATACTTGTGATATAAGTTGATAATGTGCTTCTGATATAATGTCGTGCTTGATTGTGAATTTGGATTCTATGGAATAATTGTATTCTTATACATGTACGATTTTTATAGTGAGGGAAGAGGGAAAGGATAAACGAAACTGAACCGGATCATGTTTTTTTATTCTGGAATAAAAAATACGACTACATGTAGTCCCCTATGTAATTGCATTCTATGCATTTTTTAATATGTTGGCAGTAAAAATTACAAATGCTCGCATTATACGCAAATATTACTACCACAATGTGGTCGTAATCACATTTGCGACCCTGCACATGCAACCGCACCACTTGCGATAACATGTAATTGCATAGGTCAAAACGATTATATTACGACCATAATGCGAGCAAAATGAGACTACATTCGTGTACGCGTTATGTGCAGTTTCGTGTAGTGTGTGTCCAGTAGTGCAAGATTGCAAGAATTAATATGTAATAAAAAAATCATGGAATTCATTGTATAATTCCAATTGGTTCAATGTTATATAAGAAACTCAAGAAGTAGTTGTGTTTTTATATTCAATTATTGGGTTGTTTTCATGCGAAGAAGCTTTTGAATTAAAATTACTAGAAAAATAAAGAGCCCTTCTTGAAAACGACATCATTGAAAGTGTCTCCATATTGGTCCCCAGTACATAATTGTCTCTATTATTTCCTCATTAATTTATATAATTACAGTTATAAGAAAGGGATGGTCACGTTTGATGACTAAAGTATGGATGTTTGTCTCATCGACTTCACCCATCTAGGATCTTCCTCAAGCAACACGTATTGACCATAAGTATGCAACATAGTTAGTCATGAGCGTTGAGATAGACCGGCCCAACCAA
Source organism: Ottelia alismoides (assembly GCA_037367405.1). Lineage (NCBI taxonomy): Eukaryota > Viridiplantae > Streptophyta > Magnoliopsida > Alismatales > Hydrocharitaceae > Ottelia > Ottelia alismoides. The sequence continues at coordinate 45,057 of JAZKJV010009551.1, forward strand.
GCCTGAAACTCAGCCCTCTTAACCTGACTCGATCAAAGCTGACCCAAAATTGAAATGGGTAGACCTAGGCTAAAATACAACTCCATACGATTTTTGGAGTTGGGCTCAAGCCGAGGTTCGCTCAAACTCTGCCGAATCACTAGCTAATGCATTATATAATAATAAAAAATGTATATAATTGTTGAGTGATATAGATTTTATTGTTCTTTTGAAGAAATCTTCTGGATAAATTATTCTTATACATTCTTTAATGGATACCATCCTCCATTATATTGTGAAAAAAATGAAAAAGAATCAAACAACTTGTCAAGTAGGTAATTGCAAAATCTAAATATCTGCCCGATAAGCTATTGCTGAGATATGCTTCAAAGATTCAACTTGCTTATGATCCAATACATTTTGTACATTGGATCTTGACCGATTTGGATCCATTTACATGTACCCCAATATATACATTTTTTAGGGTAAGAAGTGGTTGATATGTCAGAAGAGCACCGTCTCTTAGATCTTTCTCTATCATATTCCTAGATCTACGAATGTTGCATTTCGAAGGATTGGATTTGCCATCTAAAAGGGATTGAGCAACTTGTTACTTGTTTCCCATCAATTTCTATGTAATGACTAATATTTAGATGAAACATCCTTAATATTTCATATACTCTAGTTTTCTACATACTGAAATCTCAATTTGTTCGGTTGTGTTTTTCCCTTTACAGCATTGGGGTTTTCTATTTCCGTGTGATAGCCCGGGGATTGTTTGTTTGCTTGGATTTTTCTTCGACAGATATCATTCATATGTAGATAAGCCAATCTACGGCATGAGTATATCTTCTATACATATATAAATAGGACATAATGACGATCCCTTGGATAATTAATCACCAATGCACTACTAGAACAATCACATGCAACTATCTATAGACATGATTTTGTCAGGGATGTCCTTTATGATGTACTCATACATGCTAAGGTTGCTTCAAAAAAAGTAGTACATGTGAATTTTCTGACTAATCCACAAGAGGAGAGATCGAGACTCAGACCAGCAGATGTTTTAATATTTAGATGGACTGGAGGGAAACATGCATGTGTTGATTTGACATGAATTTCTCCATTAGCGGATCCGATAAGGAGTGATTTTATTACGGGATACGCTCCACAGAAAGTTGCCTCAGCTAAAGTTGCTAAGCATGAGAAAGTTGTATTGACAATCAACATTTATTCATCCATTTTGGTTTTGATACCTTTGGGTTTCTTGACAAGCGATGCGGTAAAGCTCCTCAAGAGAGTCCAAAAAAATTATACATAGCAACGTTATGATTCCCAATATATGGAAGTTGTATTTTGAAGAATTGAATTTGTCATCCAAAAGGGATTGACGTGCAGCTTGTGGCATGTTTCCCATTCAATTACTATGCAATATTTTTATCAAGAGAATTTCCGTAGAATTAGTTCCCTTGTTGTTTTATGATTGATCACATGTGTGATATTAGAAAATTTGGTATAATGGTTAATCACATATGATACTTTAGGGATAACTAAGTAATCTCATAAGGTTAGTGTCGACACACGGCTATATTATTGTGTCCATTGAGATAGAGGTTCGTAAAACTTCAGCGACACTGATTATAGATATTATATCTAATGTTATTCTAGTTCTAAAAAATAAAAAAATACTTTATATATTACGAGAGACTTCATTTTTATCTGTGAAACAACTTTTTCCAAATATCTTAAAATGCCTTTAACAACTTTTTCATACGATAGGAGACACCGGCTTAATCTATACTCCTAAATGGTATTTCTACATACATACACCTCTGAAAAATATGTAACTACAGAGGTATCCCTAGAAACTTTGTAATCACCCCTATCTATATGCTAATGAGGACTGTTTTGGGTTCTCTGCATTCTAGATAAACAGTAGAAAGATGTCATCGGTGTATAATACCATTTTTCGTCTCTATATAATCACATGTAGTTTTAGAATATAATCGAATAATTTCTTCCTGAAATTATCCCACCGAGAAAATAGAAAATTGTTCGGGATAAAGCGCAACAACGTCAGCGTCCTCTCGGGATTTCGTCTTCTCAATCTGTCCTCGTGTCAGATCTCTGGAGTATTTTGGATCTGATCTGTAATATGTGCAAGGGAGCAACTGTTTGGTGCAGTTCCACCAAGATCAACTAGAAATACGGCGTGCACTATACGCCGGAATGGTCTTTGGGGATGGTTAAATGGGATGGTCAAACAAAGCCATCCCCTTCTACACTATCCCGACATACCATTATAGGAAATGTTCACAAAAGATCGTCCCCTCTTTCATAATCATTAGGGATGGTCGCGTAAACAACTGTCCCCCTCTGAGTCCTAATGGGGACGGTCACATAACTGTGTTCTGTATCCCTTGTCTGTGTAGTTTTCTATGAATACATATACATAGGGAACGGTTATGACCGTTCCTATAAGTATTTTGAGCACTCTCCACTGCACATGACCCTTATTACACATGTTGATGTAGGGGATTGTCGTAACCGTCTCCTAAAGTTAGCAGATGGGGACGGCCTATACGAGCGTTCCTACTTACATAGCCTCTAAAATTTGGTTTAAAGGTGAGTGTATGAGGGGACAATCTTTAATTGTCCCTAGCTATAAGTAAGGGAACGGTTGAACAATCGTCCCTTATGCAGTTCTTCACTTTTTCCATTTACTTGTCTACGAAACCAAAAGGATGGTTATGACCATCATCTCCACTCTTTGTGCACATCTCCGTTAGGCAATTAACTTTAGTATTCGGGCACTTATAGGGAACGGTTGTGACCGTCCTCTCTCTTAAGAATCTAGGATGATCACCTAGTGATCGTCCCCTCCATTGTTGTTGGTGGTAAACTAGGTAAATTTTCAAGCTTGGAGGAGACCATCTCTAGTAACCGTCCTCGATCATGACAAGAAGATACATATGTATAAATGTCCCCAATGGTCCTTTACCATAGGTTGCACAAGTTCTCCTCATTCTACTGTTTGCCCAAACGCTCGCCCCTCATCCTAATCTCTCACCCTCTGCGACTCAAGCCCTTCAACCTCCCGTCCATCAGTACCCCCCCCCCCCCCCCCCCCACACACACACAAACACCCCCCCCCCCCCCCCCTATCCGCACCGGCTACGCTCTCAATCGCTTCTCCATCGATATCCTCTACCTTTCTCCTTCGAGGATGAATCCGGGTAACTTACGAAATCTAAAATATTTAGCTATTGAAGTTGATAATTTCTTAAGTGTACGAATGAAGTTCTGATTCCTTGGAATGGATGTTTGTTGATATAGATTTCAGTTTTAATGATGAGATGATGAGAGCAATATTATTATGTAATGAATAACAAGATGATGATGTTGATTTTAGTTTTAATGATGATATTGATTTTACTTTTAATGATGAAATAATGAGAATCTAGCGTGTTGCCCACATATATGTGTTCATTGATGTTGGTTGCTTTAACCATCCCTTCTATCGAGCAACAAATAATTGATGCAGACCTAAGGAAAATTTGGTGTTAGTTAGATTATTCCCTATATTGTTTTGGTTTATGAAAAGGGATCATATGATTCATATCTACATGTTGCACACAAGCATGAGAATTAACAATCAAGGTTGATCCATTCCCTAGTTTGTAGAATTCAATAGGTTGAGGTTGAATATCTGATAAGATCCCAATAATGGTATGATGCTTAAAAAATTAGAATGGGTTTGGGGGTTTGGTGTAGTAGTTAATGTTAGATATTACCATTATCACCAAAAAGTAACTTCTATTTCACCTTATATTAATTTATACGGTATATGGAAATGACCAAGAGTTGGATGGACAAAAGATTTGATGATTATCAGATATATAATAAAGGTGTCATCGATTTTTTATATTGGGCATTTCGGTACAAGTCTCTATATCATATTGTTTGGAGTGAAGGAGATAAGGTTCATTGTTCATGTGTTAGTTGTAAGAACACTCTGACTAACAATCAGGGTGTAATCTACAAGCACCTTATACTAAATGGAAATTGGCTTCATTATACGAATTGGACATATCATGGTGAAGGAATTGGTAATATATTGAAACACAATAATGAAGCAGTTGATAATGGCAGAGATTTAACGGAGAGAGATGGTCGTGGTAAAATGTTTGAAATGTTAGATGATATTCGGTGACTTTTTTCAAATGAAAGTACTGAACCAATTTGGGATAACTTAAGTGAAAATTCAACAAATGCAAAAACTCCTCTATCGCCAAGAATTGCAATGTCTCGTTATGGTTTCTATTTGTGACATTTAAGATGAAAGTGAAGAACTATTGTAGAGCATTATGACAACAGATGTGTTGCAATTAATTAGGAGGATATTAAATAATCCTTAACGATTTTCAAAGGATTGGAAGGATGTTAAATAAAGATTTTGATCTCTTGGATTAAATTACGGGAAATTTGATGCATGTCCAAATGACAACATTTAATATTGAAAGAAAAATTCAAAGTTATATTTTTATCCAGGATGGAAATCTAACAGATATAAGAATATGAGTCATGAATCGAAGTGGAAAAAAACTTAAGAAGATATTACGATTATTTCCTCTGATACCTCGGTTACAACTTTTATATTCATCTGAAAGGAAAACTAAATGGATGATATGACACAGTAATATCAAGAGGAAGGATACATATGATCTTATGCGACATCCATTTTATGTTGAAAACTGGATGAATTTTGATGAAAGATACCCATCGTTCTCTGAAAAAGTTTGAAATATCAGATTAGGTCTTGCTTATGCAACCTTTAATTGAAGAACTTAAATTTCTGCAGATCATTGGAGTTAAAACTTATGACGTTGTTAAGAAGGAATTCTTTACAATGCTTGCTTCCTTACTATGGACCATCAATGATTTCTCAACTTATGCTAATCTATCTGGTTGGAGTACGAAAAGTAAACTCGTATGTTCAAGTTGTACGGAAAAAAACACACTCCACATGGTTAACAGCGAGTATGAAACATTGTTATTTGGGTCGTTATCATTTCTTACATGTGAATCATAGATGGCAGAAAAGTGAAAATAATAACAAGTTTGATGGCCAAGCATTTGGATGTCGAATTAAATTGGTTCGACAATATGGAAGCTTGGTGCGGAAGGAACAAGCAAAGTTGGATAAATTTATTCTGGATCAGTCGTTTAAGAAGAAATTATCCTTTGGATAGTGAAAAGAGAGTATTTTCTTTCGAGAACTGCCTTACTGGCATATCTTACATATCCATCACAATTTAATTGTAATGCATGTAGAGAACAATGTTATGGAAAATATACTTGGAATATTAAACCTTTCAACTACTATGAAAGATAACATACGAGATAGATGAGATTTGATACAGTTCGATATCTATCCAGAGTTGCATCCGATAAAATCAGCATATAATTCTAGAGTTACACTCCTTGGAGCGATTTATACATTATCTAATGATGATTAAGATAGAATATTTACATTTCTTAAAAACATCAAAGTATCTGATTGATTTTCATCCTAATAAGCAGATGTATAAATGAGACAAAAATAAAGATATCATCGTTAAAAAGTTGTGATTGTCACGTACTGATGCAAGTTTATTTTTCGTTATCTATTAGAGGAGTCTTACATGTCGATGTAATGCGGTCATTGATTGAACTTAGTCAATTTTTTAAGGTGTTGTGTTTGAAGACTTTGGATGGAAATATTGTGTCGATTAGAAACAAATATTAGTATTACTTTATGTAAGTTGGAACAAATATTTCCATCCATATTTTTCGATATAATGATACATTTAATTGTACATCTTGTTAGTGAGACTTGAATATGTGGTCCTGTTCAGTATCGATGGATGTATCCAATATAATAATATTTAAGAAAATTAAAGAATATGATGTTTTAAAGCCGCACCTAAATGTTGTATTGTCGAGGGATATTTATGTGAAGAATGTATTACATTTTATGATATGTATATAGATGATGGAAATAGTTTTATGTTCAATAGATTCGAATGAAATGGTTTGCAACTCACCACGAAAATCCAAACTTAATTTTGTTGAATTAACAATGTTGAAGTTGTAGCCGAATAATCTAGGAATCACAAAAATGATCACACCAAAAAATAATATGGAGAATCAAGTCTCAATGAAATCGAATTTATTTATTTTACTTGGGTAAGTCCTAAGGCCGAACTCAGAGAGGTAATCTAAGGGTCTAGGATTAATAATTAAGTATTCCAAGAAATTTAGATTTTCAAAGAGAGATGAATATTTTTGATGTTTTTGTCTTTTTTTATATTTTTATATATTTTAACTTAAGAGTTGTAATTAATAAATCAATGAAATATGATGCATAACTTTTCAAAATAATTTTAATGCAAGAAAATAATGTTATGTTGTATGGGACATGAATCAAATAAATTTACCATTTTGTGATTTTTAAATTATGAAATGATATGGTGAAATGATGGTGCAAAGATGAATGTGATAAATGAGGGAGTAAGTGAAACCAAGTCAAACAATCCATGAAGAAAATCAAATAAATCAAGAGTCCTCCCCTTTATGTCAGAACTAATAGATCAGTTACGTTACTTATAGAAATGTGTGATCAATTAGTTTCCCCTAATTTCACAAATTTATGAGCAATTTATTGAGCAACATAATCAAAGACCAAGAATAGTTGTGCTCAAAATTATAAAATAAACTACTTAATTTATTTAAGTCAAATAATGTCTCAAAAGTGGATTCTCGGTTTCTATATGAAAGACAATAAATCAGGGATCAAATCGATATCATGAACATAAAAATCTGATAAAGAATGCTTAAGATATGAATATCCGAGGTTTAGGGACCATGATGTAAGAAAAATAAATAAAATACTCGCAGTTATACCCCTCGAAATGATCGTTCTATAATTTGTCAAAATTGATGGGCTTCTGATGTAAATTATCCCAAGTGGGGCTATGTACATGATTCATGGGAATATCGGGGGGTGCTCTGCAAATGTCCCCATGGGGCACTGATAACTAAGATTTTGCGAGGGGCTAAAGTAGTCTACAGAAGGCGAGAAGTACAATGTCGCTGAAGCGACCGCTCACAAAATCCTAAAAAATCAACAATTAACCCACAAATAAATCAAGCAAGGAAATAAAAGTGTGGAATTAAAATTTATTATAACTCTACAAAAAGTATGTATATGTGTAAGTATGTATAGAGTGTCGTACACAGTGAGCAAAACAGATAGAATGGGCAATGAGGTGCAAAAATGATTATGTTATTGTTCTTCTTGTCTATTTTTTATTGTTTTTGTGGGTTTCTAATTTTATATATATTTTATCTTTTTTTATATTTTTTATCTTTTTATTTTTTATATTTTTATATTTTGTTTTAAATTTTATATTTTTATATCTTTTTATATTTATATGATTTTGTATTCCTTTTTCTTTTAATTATCTAATGTAAGAATATTTAAGATTATATATACAATATAGGATAATATACATTTAAAAATAACTAAGAATAATTAAGAATTAAAGAACTAAATATTTTTTGATTTAAACAATTTTTTACTATTTTTGTCATTTTTAGTGAATTTTGATAATTTTTATATATTTTTAAAGTTAAAAATATCTTAAATCAGGGATTTAATAAATAGCCGAAATTGAAATGAAGAGGAAAAGCACCAAATTGAGTCTAAAAGTCTTCAAATCATGTTTAATATATAGATAATAATATAAAAAAATTCAGAGATAAAAATAAATAATTTTATAATATTTTTGAGAATTTTAATCTTTTTATACTGGAATTTAGAGCTTTTAAAATTTTATGAGTTTTCTTTTTCTATTTTTAGGTTTTTCAAGTCATGGAGTTACAAAATAAATAGATAAACAAAAAATATATTTCTTTTGGAATTTTTAAAAAATGTTTTATATTTTTAGTATTTTAAAACTAAACATGGAATATTTATGCTCTTTTTGAATTTTAATAAATATTAAATAGTCCTAAATTGGAAAAATAAAATTATGGCATAAATGTGTGTGCAATCAGGAGTTTACCGTATTTTTTTGAGATTTTTCTGAACACAATTAATATTTTTAATAAATAGAACAATTTAACAAAATTCAATGGCCTAACAGGGGTAGAAATGTAAATAATTTAATACGCAGGAGGGAACATGCAATTCTCCCAAAATATTTCAACTTAATATCCAAAAATTCCGACAAGATCGCAAATTAACTAAACCCACAAGGGTTTAGTAGACCAGAGTTTGTCGGCTGACATGATAAAGGACCCCAATGTAAATACAATAAGATATGGGGTCTACTTGCAAAAGTACCAAAAAGTTTTAAGCTACTTATAATATTTATAGAACTAATATATAACAATACAAAAATGCGGGGGTACGAATGAAGTTTACCACCAATGAGATGCGATCCAACGGGAGGGAAGCGCCCACTTGACATGTATCTCCTCCACAGCTGCTGATGATGCTTCGTCATCTGAGGGTCAGGATTAGATCTCATGTAGAGATCCAATGGTGGAAGTGCGATCATATCTGTCAGTGGCTGGAGCGCAAAAAGAACTACCCAAGATCGAATGGTAGTTGGGCGCGGAGCAAGAACGGGCGAAGAACACGACCTGATTGAGCTTTGGTCTTCAAAATCTCCACGTCGAGAGCTCCTCCTTCGCTTTTGATGGCTCAAGAAACATCCCAAGTCCTTCCACAGTAGTCGGAGGTGTCAAAATTCCCTAATGAGCTGTGGAGGTGAATGACGGGCGTAGCACAGTTAGATACAAACGAAAAGGTTCATCGGAGCTAGGCTCCGGCGAACTACGATTTGGGAATTTAACACTAAATATGTGATTAAAATATAAAACAAAAGTAAGAATAAAACCTAGTGTGAAATCTAAGCGAGAAAACAAGGAAGAATTTATCTCGAGCACAGCTAAGCTGCAAGATCGACCTCACGGCGATGAAGGTCACCGGAGGTAGTGGAATGCACGTGAAGACTAGTCTTTGATCGACCAAAAGACTGGGCGAGGAGGCTGTCAGCCTCCTTGAGCCCGTGAGAGCCAAATGGAGGAGAAAACACGGCCAAAGGAGATTCAAAAAAGGGTGGAACTTGGATGAAGGATTTTGTACAGTTGACGGAGCGGGGCTAAAGAATGAGGAAGATGGGGCGAATTAGTGGAGCACTCCTCGAACAAATGCTTGGATGTGAATCAACAAGGACCGACTTAAAAAGTCAAGAAGACCTTGATGTGAATTAGTGAAAGAATCGAGTGGGGTATAATCGAGAAAATTGGTCAAAAACTAGGTGTGTCAGACTATAGAACATGAGTCGGGGACTTGACCGGAGTCACTAATGACTAAACCTGGTTGGTCCACGTGGACTAACCAGGAAAAACCATCTTGAAAATTATTTATAAATTACATAATAAATAATAATGATTTTATAAAAAAAAAGTTTATAAAATAAAAAATATTTGTCATTTCTATATTATTTTTTATAATTTTTATTTATTTTTTTTCAATATGTTTTATTATAAGTTAATTTTAAGGTTTTATTTATAGGTATATTTACCTATGTATTGTGTATTTTATTTTTATTTTGTATTTTTGATTTTATTATTTTATTTTATTATTTTATATAATTATAACATATTTATATATACTTATATAAATATATTTTTATTGTATTTTTTGATATAATATTTATACTTAATTAAATATAGGTGTATATTATATATGTATATGTATTTGATATTCATCTATGTATTTTGTATACATATTTTGTTTTATTATTTTCTTTATGGTTTTATTCTAGTTTTATTATGTACATATGTTATAAATAATATCTACAAAATTATAAAAAATACAAGATTATAAAAATAGTAAAGAATAAATAAAATGAATATTTTATTCGGATATACTATACAATAGGGGTCCAAAACCTAACTTTCACATCATAACTCCAAAAAATATGAAACCACCTTCATTAAATAGCTTATTAAAAGTTATATACAACTTTGATTTGAGAGATATGTGTCTGGGAAGTTAGGATTTTGGATTTTTTTACTATAACTTGTACATTGTATATTATTTTTGCATGAAATCAAGTTTGTATTTTTCTATATATTATTATCTACAACTTTCATGTATAAAGTTTGTTTATTTGATGTATAAAAAGTAGAAAATAAAATAGGTGCCACAAATAAATTAATGATGAATAAATAAATGGGAATTTTATGTGATTTTTTGCCCTTATCTCCCCCTACTTTATTTATTGTCGACCAAATCAATTCTTGACTTTGTCTCAGGGCTTAAGGTCATAAAATCCTTTGGCATTTTATTCGTTTTCCTTTCTTTTCTTTTCTTTATTATATAATTTTGTCATTAAAATAAATACTTTATATAGTATGTATACAATAATGATTGGAAGTTAATTTGTACAAATTAATGGTATCTACATGCATTAGCTAGGGTTTTTAAGGACAAAATGATAGAATAAAGGTGATGAAATGGAGATTCATCACTCCCTATACTTTCCTTTGCTAGTACCTAGCAAAAACTTATGCAATAAGTACAGAAAAATAAAAACAAAGAGAAGAAAAAGAAAGAAAGTGAATTAAATTTAATTCTCAAACTTGTCTTCGCAAAATCAAAGTTTGAAGCTTAAGTCAAACCTTTGGAATTTTAGTGTGTTCGGAACCTTATTGGAAATTAGATTTGAAACACAATAGCCTTTGAGAATCCCAAAACTCTGCTCAAGTCTCCTCAAAAGCCAGGTCGGAATATTTCAACTCATACGTAAACCTTTACGACTATGAATCTTATTTGTACAACGTGTGTGTGTATGTGTGTGTGATAGTGGCTCCCCTCAAGTGAAATGACAAAGAGACTGACTTCTCCAATATGAAAACCCAATGACTTCGTAATCCAGCAACTCTTTCCTCGAGGAGCGGGATATTCCCTTCTAAGTTCAAGTGGCAACCAGCTCAAGAGGAAGGGGGTGAAGAGAAGAATGGATGGTAGCCAGTGTAGCTACCTATCCTAGGATGCATGACCAATGTAGTCAAGTTATCTAGCTGTAGGCTCACATGATATGACTTTGAAGCTCAATGTTGCTTATTGGTTATACAAATATGTACACTTCGACATGCATTTTATGTTCAAATCATGCTTGTCCATTTTTTGGAGTTTTTGCTTTTTTCTATTTTTTACTATATACAACAGTATTTACATATGGACTTTTTCCTCTTATGCTAGTAGACTATCCCTCTTTTAAAGCATATTGCAACCTACACTATCCTGTCTTTAGAAGTCTCTGCTACTGGACGGGTTGGGGTGTGCTTACCTCTCTAGACGATGATAAATATTTCCACTTGTGTGCATCTCATGCCGGTAAATCCAATCCCCTCACCACTCCAACTGAGTTGAGCGAAGTGAAAGGTGCAAGTGTCCAAGTTAGGTCATTATCAACAAGAGTCGGGTGTCTGCTCCTAAATACTCTACTTAAGCAGTCAAGAACACATTGAACAAAGTCTCACGATTCTCAAAGAATTAAGTCAACTAGACCTGAAGTACCTTAATTCCAGCTCCTATAAGATTCCGTCATTAGGAAGATTTAGGGTCCAACCAAGCTCCAACCTTCAAATTTTCTTAGACTTATTCAATACTCAAACTGAAAAATGTGAATGCTATACAAATGCTATGATCAATGCAGAAAAATATTTTTGTGATGTAATTTTCAAACTTTTGAACTTTTTATGTTTTTTTTGAAAATGATTTTGCAAATTTTTATGAAATTTTTAAAAAAAGATTTTTGAGAATGTTATTGGTATTTTCGGTTTTGCAAATATTTTTGTGATTTTTGAAAACAAAAGATTTTTCAAATAAAAGGTGGGTACAGATATTTACACTGGGATGCATCTTATTATTTACAAGTGTTTGGATTTTTAAGAATTTACAAGGTCAATGTTAGTTAATTTTATAGATACAATTAATAAAGAAGTTTGGTGAGAAATATTTATTCCTCAAACTTATTTAAAAATGATTTTTCAAACAATTTTGAAAACTATAGTTCAAAATAATTTCTACAAATATTTTTTACAAATATTTTGCAACCATTTTTCAAATATTTGCAAATAGGTTTTCAAAAGATTTTATTTCACACACAGAAAAGACATTTTTACAAATAAAATATTTTCACGAAGGTTGAAAATATTTAACAAAGCATTTTCCAAATAGTTTTCAAAAGATTTTTCAAAAATATTTTCAAACTATTTTTCAAACATTGTGCAAAAAATATATTTACCTTATTTATTAATCAATAAATACAAAAAAAAGTTTGAGGAGTAATATACAACTTTTCATTTAGTGATTTTTATTTATTTTATATTTTATACAAAGTTTTAGCCATACTTATTCAAAATACGAAAGTACGAATTACGGTTTAAAGTATATACATAGTATATATGACCCTTCTATACTTAGCTTGAGCTATATCATCATAGATCGGAGAGAAAAAAAGAAGACATAACTCGTACTGAGTATAGAAAAGCCTAAAGAATAAATGAACGAATGAAGGAATGAAAAGAATGAGAAGTTGACCGTCCCCCCTATGCTAAGGATCAAATAATCCTAAGTATAGCAGACTGTACACAAGGCAGGAAGGGTCAAGGGAGGGAATGAACAAATCATAACTCGGACTGTCTCCCCCTATATAGGGTAAGATATCCCTAAGTACAGACAATAAGAGGAGACAGTGAAGGGGATCAAAGAATGGAAGAATTCAGGGTGCACCCCCCATACTTAGGATAAAGTATGTCCTCAGTATAAAAGACTGACCAAAAAAGGACGATAACTTTTTGATAGAAAAAGGAAAATGAAAACGGAAAGAAGAAAAGAAGAAAATATAGATGAAGATATAAGAAGGAATCGAGGAGAATGCACACATTACTCCCTATATACTTTAGGGTAAGAAAACCCTTAGTGCATGCAACAACAAGAGTGATCAAACAGAATGAGGAAACAACACTCGACTCATCTACCCCCCTTATACTTAGGGTAAAGTACGTCCTAAGAAAGGCAACACACAAACATGGGGTGGATGAGCATAGCGGTGGATGGAAGGAGATAAACGAAAGCCGATGTACAAGAGATGGATGTACAAAGGCCAAGAAGGTAGAAAGCGGACCTTCTTGCGGGACCATTGAGGAATGAATTTGACAAGGTGTAGGTTGACATCGGGGTTCTCAACTGACATAAATCGATCAGGGTCAACTTAGAAGGTATCCTTAGTGGTGGTGAGATGGAACAGACGGGTCTGTTGGACATGCGAGCCCATGGCGAGCCATTATGCAATAAATGTTATTACGAATATCATTCCCTAATATGAAATGAAGAATACATAATTTGCATAATAGGTCCCTTAGTACAATTAGGGTTATGTACCATGGCCATCTTGATGATCATACAACTGTTTATTCAAATATTGAATCATAGAGGCTGGTGCTTGGATGAACATCTAAAGAGTTAGATTGAGGACTCATCAAGCACCATCAAATGATTGTTAAGAGATGATCTCCATCCTGAGTAGGAAATGGCAATCCTTTGTCAGTTAGGCTGATATCTGACCGACCTCTTGATGCAGGTCCTCTGCATAGGAATAGAGATTCGGAGGTGTCAGATTAGTTAGGTCAAAGAGTTGACTTAACGAGATCGAGATAACCAAAGTCATATATCGTATGCTGTCATGATATAGGCACACATCCTCTGACCGGAGACAGATGTGTTACTATATGTCTGAGTATGTACATTTGGCAGACTAATAGGTTGATGACCTAATCAAGGTTTATACACCAGCGCGCTGGTGTGCATTCAAGGGAATATGAGTAATACGATCTCTCAAAGGGATCATACAGGTTCAGTTACCGAATCGGAAGACATGAGCTCACTCATGAGATATTGGGAAGAATCAAATTCTGTGCACGGTCATCTCGCTTTGGAAGCTTGACTGAATTTGTAGGTTTGATATATACTTTTGGAAAGTATAAGATCAATACCTAGGTATGATATATGCTTTTGGAAAGTATATGATAGATATCGACTTCCAATGATCGAATGAGAAACTTAATGATAAAACTCTGAAGTAGACAGTGTAAAATTTATCTTATACTTCAGGTTTATTCTGAGTCTTCCAGCATGCAGGATATACAGGTATTGGGAAACCTGAGGGTGATGTGATCATAAACGGTTGTATAACCATGACGCTTCCATTCCTAGGGAGTGATGAAACGGGTCTGGATTTTAGTGACTCCTCTCAGTAGAGAAGTGATCTGATCTTGGTCCAAATGTTGGACATTGAGCTGAATGTGATTCAGATGCAATGAGAAGATTAGATTCACAGTCTTGATTTAATCAAGCATCTATGGGAGGCCCGAGATCTGGATTTGAGATGTGATCTCAATATCCAAATCACTATACGTGAAACAATACAATCGCCCTGTCCTTATCTCCAAGTATTCGCGGAGAAAGCGCATTATCCTTGAAAGAGTTCATGAATAATTCTATTGTTGATGTATGTATCCGAGCATTGAGAAAATGGATAATTAAATGTGATTTAATTATCATGATAATATGAATTTGATTCTTATTATAAGGAGAGTTATCTAAGATAATTAAATGTGATTTGATTATCAAAGATGTGAATAATGTGAAGGTAATTCATATTATTTGGGAACATGAGAATAGAGATCCAAGATGATTAAATGTGATTTAATTATCATGGATATGAATAATGTGGATAACACTATCCACATTAATCATATATATTATAAATGTGATTTATAATATATAAGAGAGAGCTATTTGTAATTTACATTTGTTAATTAAATGTTAATGTGAATTGGATTCACATTGAACATTAAATTGAAAATGTAATTTACATTTTATTTTAGGTTGTGAATGTGATTCACAAATTTCTAATGATAAGATTGCAATGTTCACAAAATAAATTGGATTTATTTTTGTGAAATAATTTGCAACAAAAGTTGTTGCAAATATTGGAGATAATCATGAGATAATGTAATCTCATGTAATATAGAAAGGAGAGCCACCTTCCTCATATAGAGGGTGGACGGCTACTATCCCACTATGTAATATGGTAGCCGTCCTCCCCTATTATGGAAGGAAGCTTGCCTCCTTTCTATTTCTCCAATGAAGATTGATTTAATGTAAATCAAATTATATTCAATATATATTTAATTTTATTAAATTAATTGTTGTTGGTTTTTACCAACACAAATCTTGGCCATTAAAAGAAACACAAATCAATGAGAGCCATTAGATTTGTGTTGCCCATGGATTGAGATCCATGGATCCTAAAATATTATAAATAGAAAGGCACCCCTTTGCTCTTCTCTACACACAAGAGAACATAAGTCTCTCTCTCTCTCTTTCTCTCTACACGTCAGCCCTCTCTCATCCTCTCTCATGGTCGTCCACCATGGATGCCCTAGAGAGAGTCTCCATCGCCGCAGCATCGTCGTTATGCTGCTCGATCGTTTTCTCGTGGATCTCCGTCTCCTTCGGTGCACCTCGCTCTTGAAGAAGATGTAGGATCTCGTGTGTCGAGATCAGGAGATCCGCCGCTTGGATCAGCAACATGGATTGCGAGAAGCACATGATTCATCCCCGCGTTCACAAGCGTCTCCTCCGTCGGATCGGACTTGAGACAGGAGGTCTCTTCGTTTAGAGACTCGATCGCAACCACGCTTCAAGAGGTAACCCTAATACTTGTTTGTGGTTTAGACGAAATGATCAGAGAAGTGTTCTTTGATCATGTGGTTCCATCGCATAAAAGTTTTTTAATTTCTATTGCATAGAACAACTAGTGCGACTAGTCGATCTTCGTCGTATTCGATACGATGCTCACGCTTTTAAGATGCGCTTGAGAATTTATCCCATATCCTTCAGGGTCACTGGAAGAAGTGTGTCTAGGTCCGGCCTGGGGAGTCTCAGCTAGAACAAAACAGAAGGGAACAAACTCATCTATGGCAGCAGTCAGGTCATGTTCAGCCTCTGAAGTCTCAACCGGATCATCATCATCATCATCAAAAGGTCCAAAGTCATTTATAAAAGCATCAAATCAAATTCAACATCTGCAGTCTCATCTGCCCTCCGCTCTAAAGTGCCAAATGTGTAAATACTGCAGATGTCATCTACACATCGCCAAGTACCAAAAGAGGGAACTCCAAGATCTATGCTTTTTGAGTCTTCCTCATTAGAGAGGAATTCTCTGGTCTCAGTCTTATCCAACATACAACAAAACTTTCTGATGGTATCATCAAGTTCATAGTCCTTAGGGTCAGCTAAGATAGTTGTAGTCGCATCATATGCAGGTCTCTGGTTGGCAGTAGGTGCAGTGATGACCATATCGCTCGCGTCATCAAAGATGTAAGCAAATCTCTCCTGATTCCTAATCAATGACGACTCTCGTAGAGGCGAAAAGGGTCGTCCCAGGATGATTGGAGAGTACTCCCCAGAGGAGGAGGTCTCCATGCGCAATACGACAAAATCAATAGTGTGGATCATGCCTTGAATCCAAATGATAGTGTTCTCTAGAATACCCTTTAGCCTCTTGTAGATCCTTCGGCGAGTTGAATGATCATCCTGGTTTTCTTGAGAGACCCTAAGTGAAGAGACTGTACCAACAAGAAGGGTATTATACTAATTGAAGCACCACCGTCAAGGAGAGTGTGATCACATGAATAGTCAGAGATGATGCATCTAATGAATGGTCTAGCAGTGTTCCTTTTCCTAGAAAAAGGCTGATGTGATGGTGTGGGAAGTGGCCATGGTCAAGATATGACGCTCAAACATGCTCCTTCGCTTTCTCTTCTTGGGCTGAAGAGCAGATAAATGGGTCATGGCCTGGTAAAGTGGGGCATCAATGATCTCATGAATAATAGCTACCACTTTTGGTTCGGTCAACATTTTTTGAAATTTTGGACCTCCTCCATACAAGGGAGGAGAGTAGAATCAACATCTACACAAGGACGATGAAGAGCAGTATGTACGAGTCATCCTTGGGGTCAACGATGGGGCATGGGGTGAGTGAATGTGTGGGTATGGGATCCGGCAGTTGGGTCATCTCTTCACAACCATGTCTCTCGAATTCTTTTTGTATTTTTGAAATTTTCCATTTTTTTATTCTGAGAGATTGCAAGCTCTCATGGGTGTCCTCAAATGAATCCATATCATCAAATGGTGAAGCGTCAATGTGGTTCTTATTTAGGCTAGTGAGGCTATCTATCATCTCTCTCATATGCTCCATCATCTGGTTCAAGGTCTCAAGTGCGGTCTTCATGAGAGGTGACTCCAAAATCTCAATATCGGGTTAGTGGACTGAGGGTGGTGGGTGTGGACAAAAATCCAACTTCGGAGCAAAGTCCTACTGAAAAAGTGGATTGTCAAAATGCGAGTGTGATGGTGGTGGTAAGTCAAACTCAACATCCGATGCTTGAAATAGTGGGTTAGGCATATATGAACAAAAGTCAGGAGAAAATTCCTCCTGGAAAAATGAAGGTGGACATGCTGGAGGGTACGAGAGATCCATAAAGTCCGGATAAAAATCGCTCCAATCGACCATCTCGAAATAAAAGAAAATGATTGGGAGAACATGATGGTCAAGTCAAGAGATATGAGAAAATGACACAAGTGCGCAGAGACGATTGAGTATACACAAACAAACACAGACAAACTCACACAAAATAAACCCCTGAAATCACCTACTCAACTCGGTGAAGATTGTGAAAGTTCGATCTTTTTATCTTGTCTGTTTTAGAGTTAGGTGATAATACAAAATTGTACAAACATGTAGGAGGCTTGGGATTGGGGTATTAACCTTAGTGTGTATGTGAGAAAACTAAACGAATACAATGAGGGGATTAGGCGCCCAAGACAAATATTTTTCTTTTTGGTTGATTTTAGGGTCGAACATTCCCAATTTTATTGATTATCACTTTTTGTATTTTCAATAGAAATGCACGAGTCTAACGAGGAGTCAATTCTTTTTAGCACCGAGGTGGTCAAAATCAGAGGAAGAAAGGGAGAAAAGCAATGCAAGCGACAAATCAATGATGTATGCTAAAGCGTAAATGCTCACCTTGCCTCCAGCTCTCTACATGAAAGAATGACAAGAAAAATGAAATCTGTATGTAAATGCAAGCCAATGAAATCTCCCTATATAAGAAATTATTATTATTGTGAAGAACAAATGCTAATCACTTAGATATGGTACCTAAAAGTTCGGTCTTGGGGAGCTCTTCAGTGCCTGCCACAATGGATCCTGCAAGCGCTGTATAGAGTCCCTCTCGGTGCTCGGTTCCAAGTCTAAATGAGAAGCAATTAAAATTTGACTAGACCCAACCGTGGACTATAGGTACATGTAATGATAATTAAGTATTTGGACCTAATACTATCGTCAAGCAATCCTAATGCTAGGACTCAATCACACAAAACAAATAAAAAGAATATCGTGAAACAAATAAAAAGAATGGCGGTGAAAACGCGACAAAATGACGAGGCTCCCAAGGAAACAATCCCTCGAGCAGTCGACCTCGTAAAGCATGAAGTGTCCTGAGAATCCTGAATATTACAAATTAAGTATCTCTCTCACTTCAAATTACAAATGAAAATGAAGATCAAACTAAGTGCAAATGTCTTCAAAAATTTTCCAAGTCCTTGTATGTTGCTTCATTCTAACAACTAGGTCAAAAAACCGACTTTGCTTCACGTGGGTGCTTATGCACTCCTAGAAGAGGCCTCCCTTGATCTGCAGTTCCTCGCAACAATGTCAAACACAAAGAGTGGTTAGACAATTCAATAATATAATATCAAATAAAATAAAAAGAAATAAAACTATACAATAAAGAAGACACAACGATCAAAAACCAATTTTTGTGTAGTTGCTCCCCGACAACAACACCATTTGATAACTAAGATTTTTGTGAGGGTCTAAAGTAGTCTACACAAGGCGAGAACTACAATGTCGCTGAAGTGAACGCTCACAAAATCCCAGAAAATCAAAAATTAACCCAAAAATAAATCAAACAAGGAAATAAACATGTGGAGTTAAAATTTATTATAACTCTACAACAAAAGTGTGTATAGGTGTAAGTATGTGTAGAGTGTCGAACACAGGGAGCAAAACAGATAGATCAGGCAATGAGGTACAGAAATGATTGTGTTGTTCTTCTTATCTATTTTTTATTGTTTTTGTGGGTTTTAAATTTTATATATTTTTATCCTTTTATCTTTATATTATATATTTTTTTAATTTTATATTTTTATATTTTCCTTTTATATTTTTCTTATTTTGTATTTCTTTTTCTTTTAATTATCTAATATAAGAATATATAGGATTATATATACAATATAGTATAATATCAATATAAATAGAACTATAAATAAATAAAAATTATAGACTTAAATATTTTTGGATTTTAAATAATTTTTTACTATATTATGATTTTTAGTGAATTTTGCTAATTTTTATATATTTTTAAAGTCAAAAATATCCTACCAGGGATTTAATAAATAGCAGAAATTGAAATGAAGATGAACAATATCAAACTGAGTCCAAAATGCTTCAAATCTTAATAGATAGATAATAATATATATATAATTTAGAGACAAAATTAAATAATTTTTGGGAATTTTGGGAATTTTTAATCTTCTTATACTGGATTTTGGATCTTTTTAATTTTTATGAGTTTCTTTTTTCTATTTTTAGGTTAAGTCCTGGAGTTATAAAATAAATCGATAAACACAAAATATATTTTTGGAATTTTTCGAAAATGATTTATATTTTTTGGTATTTTAAAAGATACATGGAATATTTGTGCTCTTTTTGAATTTTAATAAATACTAAAAGTCCTAAATTGCAAATATAAAAATATTTTGTGAAAGTGTATGCAATCAGGATCTTAACCCTATTTTTGAGCTGAGCACAATTGATATTTTTAATAAATAGAACAATTCAATAAAATCAATGGCATGATAGGGGCAAAAATGTAAATAATTTAATACGCAGGAGGGAATATGCAATTGTTCCAAAATATTTCAGCTTAAAATCCAAAAATTCTGACCAGACTACAATAAACTAAAGCCACAAGGGTTCAGTTGAAAATAGACCAGAGTTTGTCGGCTGACATGGCAAAGGACCCAATATAAATATAATAAGATACGGGGGCTACTTGCAAAAGTACCAAAAAGTTTTAAAAAACTTATAATATTTAAAAAACTAATTTATAACAATAAAAATAACGGTGGTACGAGTGAGGTTTACCCCCAAAGAAGTGCGATCCAATAGGCTGGAAGCGCCCTTTTGACACGCGTAGCCTCCACAACTGCTGATGACGCTTCATCGCCTGAGGATCAAAATTAGATCTCACGAAGAGATCCAACGATGGGAGTGCAATCAGATTTGATGGTGGATGGAGCGTAGGAAGAACTGCCTAAGATTGAACGATAGCTGGATGCGGAGCAAGAACGACCAAAGAACTCAGCCTGATTGAGCTTTGGTCTTCAAAATCTCCACATCGGGTGCTCCTCCTTCGCTTACGATGGTTCAAGAGACATCCCAACGTCCTTTAACAGTAGTCGGAGTTGTCAAAATGCCCTAATGGGCCCTGGAGGTGAATGGTGGGGCGTAGTACAGTCAGAGACAAGCGAAAAGGTTCGTGCGGAGCTGGGCTCCGGTGAACTATGATTTGGGAATTTAACACTAAATACGTGATTAAAATATAAAACAAAAGCAAGAATAAAACCAAGGACAAAATCTAAGCGAGAAAACAAGGAAGAAATTACCTCGAGCAGAGGTAAGCCGTGAGATCGACCTCACGGCAGCGAAGGTCGTCGGATGTGATGGAATGCACCTGAAGACTGGTCTTCGATCAACCAAAAGACTTGGTGTGGAGGTTGTCACCCTCCTCAAGCCCGTGAGTGCCAAATGTAGGAGAAAACACAACACAAAGATTCAAAAAGTGGTGGAACTCAGATGCAGGATTTTGTATAGGTGATGGAGCAGGGCCGAAGAACGAGGAAGATGGGGGCGAATCAATGGAGCACTCCTTAAAAAAATGCTTGGGCGTGAATCACCAAGGATCGAGGTAAAAAGGTCGAGAAGACCTCGATGTGAATTGGTGAAAGAATCGAGCGAGGTATAATCGAGAAAATAGGTCAAAACCTAGGTGTGTCAGACTATAGGAGAGGAGTTAGGGAGTTGACCGGAGTCAACTAATGACTAAACCTGGTTGGTCCACGTGGACCAACCAGGAAAAACCGTCCGGAAAATTATTTGTAAATTATGTAATAAATAATAAAAGATTTTATTAAAATAAATTTATAAAATAAAGAATGTTTATTATTTTCTATTATTTTATTATGATTTTTATTTATTTTTTTCAATGTGTTTTATTATAAGTTAATTTTTAAAGCTTTATTTATAGGTATATATATTAACCTATATATTGTGTATTTTATTATTATTTTGTATTTTTGATTGTTTTATTTTATTATTTCATGAAATTATAACTTATTTTTATAAACATAAATATATTTTTATTGTATTTTCTTATATATTATTTACACATAATTAAATATAGGTATATATTATATAGATATATGTATTGTATATTCATATATATATTTAGTATACATATTTTATTTTAATATTTTCTTTATGGTTTTATTCTAGTTTTAATATGTATATATGTTATAAATAATATTTACAAAACTATATAAATATAAGATTATAAAAATAATAAAAAATAAAAAGAATATTTTATTTGGGTATACTATATAATAGAGGTCCAAAACCTAACTTTCAAACCTTAACTCCAAAAAATATGAAACCACATTCATTAAATAGCTTATTAAAGTTATATACAATTAAAGGTGATTTTGATACATTTTGAGTTATTTGAGAGATATAGGTCTGGGAAGTTGGGATTTTGGAATTTTATTTAGAGTATAACTTATACATTGTATATTGTTTTTGCATGAAATCAATTTTATATTTTTCTATAAATTATTATCTGTACGTTGATGTATAAAGTTTCTTTATTTGATGTATGCAAAGTAGAAAATAAAATAGGTGCCAAAATTGAATTAATGATAAATAAATAAATGGGAATTTTAGGTGATTTTTGGCCCTTATCTCCCCCTACTTTATTCCTTATCGACCAAATCAATTCTTGACTTCTTGGGTATTAGGGACATAAAATAACTTTGTTATTTTATTCTTTTTATTTTTTTTCTTTATTATATAATTTTGGCATTAAAAATATTATTTTATACAGTATTTATACAATAAAGATGGGAAGTTAATTTATACAAATTAATGGTATTTACATGCATTAGCGAGTGTTTTTAAGGCCAAAATGATAGAATAAAGGTGATGAAATGAAGATTCATCAGGAACATGTCTTGTTGGAGAGGGGACCTTCTTGTAATTTCTTAGATAGCACGGGGATGTAGTGCAAATTTCCCAAAGGGGTGCGTGTTGTGCATGTGACCTCTTGCTAGAGAGGGGAGGAAAGCATGATTTGCAGAAATACAGAGGGTTTGGGTGCAATTATCCCCCATCACACGTGAGAAGCACATGTCGAAGGAGCTCGGGCAACAGAGCTGAGCTTCGAAGCTCCCACGCCCACACATGACTATGGCACTGAGGTTCATCTCACCCGAAACAAGAGGATTAGTCAGTGTCTTAGGAAAATATAGGAGAAGGCTCGGTAGGCAGAGTAGACGTATCACCCGATGCGGAGTTGACGTGGCAAATCTGATCTAGGCGGCGCTGAACTGGAGCCGCGGTGGAATTGGAGTAGGCTCTGCGAAGGGGTGGAGGAGCGAGTGTGCTATGGAGGGCGTGTTGTTAGTGGGACTGCTCATAGGCAGTGGAGAGCATGGACTCCAATGGTGGGTGCTCTTGGAGTTTGCAACAGAGGATCCTTAGTAAACATAAGACCTAGTGGTGAGCTCCGCTGATATACGTGACGGTGAGGTGGGGAGCCCCAAGGGCTCTATTGCTGTGGGAGGAAGGTCGATGGCACAAAGGGCAGAGGTGCTTGATGCTTATGATGCACAGCACCAAAGGGGGCGACGAGCTGTTGTTGAGGCGAGCATCGATGGAGATGAAGAGCGGGACCTGTATCGAGTGGGGAAGGTAGAGGTCTAGACGATTCAAGATTGTACAAATCTTGAAGATGATCGAGTCGACGAGATATGATGGAAAGGAGAGGCGATCGAGTCGAGGTGGACTCAAGTTGGGGGTTTGATCGAAGGATAAAAATGAAAATGGCAGAAGCAGAAGATGAGGGAAGAGGAGAATGGGTAAGAACTAAGGAAGAAGAGGAGATTGAAGAAGAATAAGAAGAAGAGAGGGATAACAAGAAATGAAAGCTTTACTTGTAGGGATGGAAAAGTCTCCTTGGGAGATAGAAGGGCATTTCCCTCTCCAACCGTCGCTTCAGAGCAGTTGGCGTAGCTGCGAAGCTTGAGCAGCTAGCAGAGAAGCTGCTGCAACAAGACTCCGAGGGGCCTTTGATCTCTCCTAGGAAGGTTGAGGATGTCGTTCGAGCGGTGATGCCTACTGCTGTCACTTGAAGGTGGCCATGAACTCTCTCACTCCTCTCTAGAAATTGGCGGATGTCTGATCATGGGGGTCGGTGATGGAGTTAAATAGGGGAAGGAGTATTAGAGGGTTACAGGGGGGTTGAGGTTTGATCGAGTGGCAGTTGCAGATGATGGAGGCGAGGGGAGGTTGGGTTGTTGCTGAAGATCATGGAGTAGGATTGGTTGTTCAACCGCTAGGAAGCGATCAAGATGGTAGGGTTTGTTCAGGTGAAGGGTTTAGGATTTGGTTATTTGGGGAAGAGAGACTGGTGGTCAAAGGCAATAAGGACGTTGAAGGTTGTTGCGAGATCATCGGAGAGGTGGTGCAGATGGAAGGGGTCATCGGGAAAACGGGGATACAGTTTGTTAGAGGAGTGACTGGAGATCTCGGTCAAGGGGAAACAACGGAACTAAGCGATGGTAGGCGGTGCAGCAGAGGAGAATACCTCATGTGCATGGCATGTAAGGAGGTGTCACGTGTTAGGCTCGTGACGTGGAAGAGACTCGGGTGTCACATGCACAACACGTGGAGAAGGTGACGTCAGCCATGTGCCTGGTACGTGGGGAGAAGGTGACATCAGCCACGTGCCTGACACATGGTGAGAGATAGGAGACCATGAACCGGGTGGCTCCAATGATGTTGAGCCACATGGCATGTTGACCAGAATGGTTGACTAGTGCATAAAATGTAGTGATAAATAGACAAAAAATAGAAAGTGGACTCGTATGCAACAGTGCTCAACATGAAAAATATTCGTCTAAGTGTTACTTACAATGTTCATGAAGGACTTGAATGCAAATGAAATGATTCATGCAAGATATGGTTTTTGGTAATATTGTGTATAAAATATCATTTTTTTGCAATTTTTATTTGATTTTATGTAGATGAATAATACATGCAAAAATAGAACCTAGTGTAAAATAATGCAGGAGACACAAGTGTATTTTTGGAATTTTTATGAGTTAAAAATAAGTTAGAAAAATTAGAGAAGGGGCTCTTGTACAAGCGGATCAGGTCAATAAGCTCAAGTCAGAATTGGTCCTTTTAATAGCTTTTCTGATTTTTTATTTTTATTTTTATGTAATTTATTAAAATAATGACTAAATAAAGAAATGAGAAAGAAAATAATCAAAATGAGTGAAATATGCACATGAAATGATATGTCAAAATCAGGAAATTGTGCGCAGTTAGTTCCCAAAACCTAATTTTCACAAATAGACTCCGATTCTTTTGAATTTGTTCTTGATTTGTATATAATTGAATGTATATATATTCAAAAGTGAGTTCATTTGGACATTGTATGAGAGAGATATCAATATTTTCATCTGTTTGTTTTGAAATTAGGGTTTGGGATTATTTTGAATCATACAAATTAGCATTTTTTTAGGAATTTTCTTGGATTAAGGTTAGTGATATGTATACAATGAAATTGGTTTCATATCAGTTGTAGTTAGCATGAATTAGTTAAAAATGTGTGAAGTTAGGTGAAAATATGCAGATGATTATGACTACAGAAATGAATGCTAGTTTATGCAAATTAATTATGAGTGCATGAAAGTTAATTTTATGAAGTTAACATGTAAATGATTCTAAATTCTCATTACGAAACTCCATTTTTAGCTAATTAGAGTGATGAATCAGATATTCATCACTTTTCTACCAAAGATACTACCAAACTCTGAATATTTCAACAAAACAGAAGAGCTATTCTTAAAAGTATTTGTCGATTTATTTCAGAAGATGAAGGAGATCTTATTCATTACTATATTTTGATGCAATCAGATGAAGTTGAATATCTTTTTAAAGAATATAGTTTAAAATCAAATAAGAGTAAAGATTCTTTTTTCTTTCAATCAACTTTTATAACATGATTTATTTACTATATGCTAATTATATATAATATGAGAATACATTCTCTTTATTTTAAAGTATGGCTCCTAAACCTATAAGTATTCAGGAAAATCTCGAGCTCACTCCACAGGCACACGGAGCCTCATCTGATCCCGGTAGTGGCGGTTCTTAGAGACGATGAGGACCTTCTCAGTGTAGGTTCCTAGATTGCCTCCCTCCCGGGCAGACATTACACATGCGTATTATTGGAGGCAATGCCCTAGGTGAGAATTTGACGGAGTTCTAGAGCTACCTTGGCCTTGTTGCTTGTGTATGAGCTCCCATTACTACTGCAGACTTTCGGCAGCTTCCTCAGGGAGTCAATGCTACCAGTCTATCTGATTGGGAGGTACTTCATTATACAAATATTGTATTCCTAAAGTTGGTATATTGTGATTTAATTTTATATCTTATAAGCTGCATTTTCTTGGGATCGAGATCCGATGGTCAATGGATAGATTCTGTCTCATGCATCAAAGATGTTTTGTCGTTATAAGGACGCGTAAAGGGCAAGGTAATAATAAGTCACAATTTTAATAATATTAAATGATCCTTTACCTATTTTTTATCCCTTTTTGCAGTATTATAACCCATAAATCCTGTAAGAGCAACTGATGTAGAATGTTCACTAGGTGTTACCCTAGAGGAATTGAGGGAGTTAATCAACTTCTGGTCTAGTGAGTAATTCATGGTAGGTAAAGCAAACTTTCTTGTATTTTTTCGTCAATTGTACTAACTAGGAATAATATTGGGAGACATGAACAAAAATTGTTGCGAACAATGTAAAAGGGCTCAGGCCTACCTATAAGACGGATAGGAAGAATGCAAATCAGCTGAAGAACAAATTTGTAAGTTTCACCACCTTGATTTATATTAAAAATGATGATAGATAAACATAATATTTGATTTAAATGTTTTTACTACAAGGAAAACAACAGGGAGATGGCTGATATAGAGGTTTTTGTGGGGTCAAAGAGTAGAGATATGGGAGAAGAAGTGTAGTAGATTGATGATGCATACGCCCCAATTCATGTAATAAATTATGATATAAAATCCTGAGTCTAAAATCTCTTCTCTCGATTGTTTTATAACTTAATATGCAGGAAGAAATGATCAGGTTCCCTACAACCAACTCTCTAGATAGTACATGAACGAGTACATTACCCCTATATGTTGATCAGGCCATCAACAAAGCCACATGTCCAGAACGCAATGGATGCCATACGTGGTATGGAACTGGTTCTAGTGGGTCTTGATCATTGTCGCAAGGAATTCAGAGGGGGGGAGAGATGGAGAGAGGTGTGGGAAGTCAAGGTGAAGGTGTACACACAAGATGAGGAGATGGCAAAGATGCATTCTAAGTTGGTGAATGTTTTGGCTTACATTAATCATTTCCAAAGCAAGGTCAACTGACCGATAACTCATGCACAGAACAATGACGATGAGATGGATACCGAGGAGGAGAGCGACGAGAGCAACGATTAGATTATGGTTTAGAATTGTTGTATAGTTTTAGATTTCTTTGTTTTCTCGAAAAAGGACTACTTTAATTTTAATATTTCCAGTTTATAATATTTTTTAAATATCCTTAAATATATGCATGAAGTTCTTTGATGTATAATTGAGATGTGATATTTTTTTATGTGAATTCATTGCAGCGACAGGGCACCGAAATTATTGC
Organism: Ottelia alismoides; assembly: GCA_037367405.1. Lineage (NCBI taxonomy): Eukaryota > Viridiplantae > Streptophyta > Magnoliopsida > Alismatales > Hydrocharitaceae > Ottelia > Ottelia alismoides. Next base: position 72,351 of record JAZKJV010009551.1, read on the forward strand.
TGCAATTTCTTTAATTATGTAGTTCGGATAGGAAGGTTGTCAACCGTCCCATCCTATATTATAGAGGAGGGCCTTGATCGTCCCCTCTGAACGACGTGAGCTTACTAGCGGAGTTTTTATGGGTCGAGAACTGACGGAGACGGTTATGACCGTCCCCATCACGCTTATGTGCATGTCTCTGTCTCCTTAAGACCTACGGAGAATTAGATGTAACGGTCGCCAACTGTCCCCTCTGGATAATGTTGACAAGGTTTTTCGCGGTTTAAAATGATGATTTTATCAAGTCGTTGTTTTCCCACGATCAACCGTTATCAAATAAATAAAATATTACAACTACGAGCATAATTGAGGGACGAAAAATGTAGAGTGCAAGTAGAGGATCGAATCCACGAGGACCAAACAAGTTTGCAATTTTAGTTCGACATTTTAAACTTGTTTCTAATCTCAATCCAATGAAACAAGATGTGATGAGAATTTTACTTAGAGGATGTCAGACATGATATAACTTATCTTAAGATAACAGAAATGCTTATTTATGTTTCTCGAATCTTTTCTTGAATTTTAGACATCAATTTAGCACATGAAATGATAGGTTAGATGAAGTAGATGTAATTAGGAAATACGTTGAAGAAATGATTCAAAGTTGTAAAGATTCAAACTTTAAGCTAAAGAAACAACTTAAGATAACGAATAGTTCATGGGTCTAAATGCAATTGATGTTATAATAAAGAGAGAAAGTGAGAGAGAAAGATTGAGAAAGATAGAGACTGATCTCTTCATGCACGTATGGGCGGGTGATGGATAATAGTGGTCGGTGGTCGGATGAGCGGCTGAGTGCAAAGGCAGCTGCTGCGCGAGGAAGACCGCGTAAGGTAGGTGGAGCGCACTCCAGTGGTGTACCCGTGTGCGCGGAGAATGAACGCTGGGCTCACAGTCGTGTGCACGAGGGATGTGCGGTTGGCCGCCGGTGGAATGAGCCGCTGGTTGTTGTAGATGTGCGGAGACAGTGTTGGACGTCGGTGGAGGGCGCATGCATGTGCGGCTGAGAGGGTTGCACGAGGAGTGATGGAGACCTGGAGGCCTGGAGTTGCACGGGTGGTGCGAGAAGAGGTGCTGCAACGCTGGATAGTGTAGGAAGTATGACCACACGCACGGGAGGCGCGGCTGGAGTGGCCTGGAGCACGGGAGAAATAGCTATGACCACACGCGCGGGAGGCGCGGCTGGAGTGGCCTGGAGCACGGGAGCAACAGCTATATGCGAGGGAGGTGCGGAAGACCTGCTGCGGTGGCTCGCAGCTGGGAGGGCATCGGATGGGAGTCCCGTTCACCTGCAAAAATGAAGGAAGAGCGAGAAAAAGTAATATTGGAGAGAGAAGTTGGAGAGGGAAGTGAGTGAGAGAGAGTAGAGCCTGGACAAAATGCGTGAGCCCATTTTATAGATGCCATGGGCGACTTCTTATCATGCAAATAAAGAGAGAATAAAGAGAAAACTTTATTGTTGCATGGGGAAGGCATATGCATAGTACGTGGGGCTCCATGTTGCATAGGGGAAATGTGGATGTATTTATGGTTGGCATGGGAAATGCAAAGTGTGTGAGGCTAAAAATAAAGAGAGACTTTAAGGCGCGTGCATGCATGGTGAAGAGATGGGTAAATTTCATAAAACATCCTCTTATTTTCTTTATAAGATAAAATGTGAAAGGTAATTGCATAGCCAGTGTGTTTGATTGGATTTAATGTTCAAACTCATTTAATACCTATATTCATAATGAGATTTCTTCCCTTTTTTTCATTAATATGATGCATTAGTTTTTTTTATAAAGGTAACTGTCGTAAGTTCTATTTAGTGATGAATGCACTCTTATTATATAAGTAATATAACTAGATGTTTAAATAAAGATCATGCATTAAGTGATTTTCTTTGTTGTGTGCATGAAATAAAGAAGATGTAAATTATGTGAATTTTGAAGTATATGAATCAATTATTCTAGTGTACTTCACATAATTTTAAGCATGTTATAATTGTATATATTTTAGTCATCACACCTCCATACTTAAGTCTTGCTCGTCCCGAGCATGAAATAGATAAGTAATAATGAAGGATAGGGAAAAATAGCCAAGATAGATTGGATGAGGGTTTACAGCAGACATACCCACAAAGTCTCGAGTTTTCAGATCTTAACCACACAAATACACAAACTTCATAAGAATTGACCCATGGATTAATGATTTGTTTGAATAGTCGATTTGACTTGAGTTTTGTAGTTTCAACAGCCTCTCAGTTCCAACAAAATCAGACATGGTTTCAGAAGGTCGATCAAGTCAGCTCATCCCTAACGAACAAATATTCTCTTTGACTTTGAATGGATATATACAGTGTTAGTGATGTTTTAGCTTTCGTGAGTCAAGAGAACGAGCTAACAACACAATCTATCATGGTACCGAATGATTCCCTACTCATATAGCCTCATTCCTCACCTGAATTCAGGCATATTCTCTTTTCACCTAAATATGTCGGCATAAAGAAATAGGTCATAATTCTTTGGAAAATGGGATTTTAACTTTTGGGGTTTTCCGTAGACCGCTTTGGTCTGTTGCTCTCATTCTTTTCTATTTACAGAGCATAACCCTAGGCCTCTTCGGGCCTCTTTTTAAAATTTAGGTAGCATCATTGGGCTGCTACCATGGCTTTTCGGTGGAGAAGGGTTATTTGTGGTCTTCTTTCATTCCTTTTGCTTCGCACATCTTTGCATGATTGGTGGTTTTTGGCATTTGTATTGTGATATGCCTTTTTGTGGCGTTTTTGTTTTGGGTTTGGTATCAAAAGGTAGTATCGGCTTAATATTGACTTTGTATGCATGATACTGGCTTATTTGTTGACATACTTAGACTAGAGAGATCATATTGCCCCTGAGTCAAGTTCCTTCATTAGCTATAGATAAGGTTCAGGCATTGGAACAACCAAGAGGACAACTCCTCACCTCAACTAGATTGTAATTGTATCTCATAAAATAAACTCAATCAAGCTAAGTGCAATGTGCAGTTGCTTAATATCCACTGAAGAGTTTAAGAGTGCTACTAGTTTCTCAGGTGATCTAGTTAGATACAGAAGTTCATTCACCATTAGAGTTAGTGGAACTGAGAGAATAAAGTCCATATGGACCTAAAGAAAGCTTAAAAACTCATTCCTAGTGAAATTCTGATGAAGTTAAGTGGATTAGGGTTGACTCAACCTCAGTCTATGATTTATATAATGAAGATCTGATTTCTCAAAATAGGATATAACTAGGAAGGATGTATTTTTGGTGGTTTTCTTGCTTTTAATTTTTTTGAAAGAGTATGCAACTATGCAGACACCCCCATACTTATCAGAAACCATGTCCTCATGGTGAAGACAATGTGTAATAGGATGGTCAGAAGGGATGTGAAATGTAAAAAGTATTTTTGGGTTTTTTTAGAAGTGTAGAGGTGGACCCCCATACTTATCTAATGCCATGCAGTGAAAATAAACGTGTGAGCAGTAAGATGAAAAGATACCTGTGAGGAGAGGCTCACGAGAGTGCATGATTTAACACCTCAACTTGGCGATGTGATGGTTCATTTTTCCTGCAGAAGGTATGTAGTGCAAACATGCATAGGACAGATGGTTCAATAACGGGTTTTAGTCTTTGACCATTGACTCTGAAAGTGGCTTTAGTGTTTGGGTCAGAAATTTCTATCGAGCCATTATCGAATACTTGAGTTACAATGTATGGTCCTTTCCATTTCGATCTCAGTTTTTCCGGAAATAACTTCAGTTTTGCATCAAATAGCCAAACTTTTTGATTTTCTTTGAATGTTTTCCTCGAAATGTTGGCATCATGCCACAACTTGATTTTCTCTTTGTATAACAGGTTGTTATCATAGGCTTGTGATCTCAATTGTTCCAGTTCAGATAAGTCCAATAGTCTTCTCTTTCCAGCCTCATCATAATCCAAATGGCATTTTTAGATTGCCCAGAGTGATTTGTGGTGTACCTCTACGGGTAGATGGCACGGCTTTCCATAGACAAACCTATATAGGCTTTCTTAAGGGTGTACGGAAGGCTGTGCGGTAGGCCCAAAGAGCAGAAGGTAAGTGTTGAGACCAGTCTTTACGATCAGAGCGGACAATTTTCTGGAAGATGGTCTTGATTTCTCGATTTGACAGCTCAGCCATCCATTGGTCTGTGGATGATAAGAAGTTGAGACACGGTGTTCGACCCCATTCTTCTTAAGTAAGTTCTTGACTGAAGCGTTCAGAAAATGGGTTCCACCATCACTAATGACCTCCTTGGGTAATCCAAATCGGGAGAAGAGATTGGTCAGGATTTAACAACAGTGGCGCTATCGGCAGCGCGAGTGGGAATGGCTTCAACCCAACGGGACACATAGACAACAGCGAGCAGGATGTGCTGATAGCCTTGTGAGGTGGTGAAAGGTCCCATGAAGTCTATTCCCCAAGTATCAAAGATCTTGACTATATGTATGGGTTGGAGGGGCATCATGTTGCGGCGGGTCATTGTTCCCTTAGTCTGACGAGCAGGACAAGATTGAGCAAAATGATGGGCATCTTTAAAGAGTGTCGGCCAGTAGAAGCCACATTGAAGTACCTTAGCAGCAGTACGTTTTCCCGAGTGGTGTCCTCCACACCCAGAGGTATGACAGAAAGATAGGACACTAGAGACTTCAGTTTCTGGAATGCAATGTCTCCATATTAAGTCAGTACCCTCTTTGAAAAGTAGAGGATCTTCCCAATGATAATATCGAGCTTGGGCCTTGGTTTTATATTTCTTATGTTTCGGCCAGTCATCGGGAAATGTGGAAGTGATAAGGTAATTGACGATGTCCGCATACCAAGGGAGTTGAGAGACAGACATTATATTTTCATCAGGAAAACTTTCAGAAATTGGCACCACGTTATCGATTGGTGAAGATGATGAGGGGAGCCTCGATAAGTGATCAGCTACGACATTCTTTGCTCCTGCTTTGTCTCGGATTTCTAGATCAAATTCTTGTAGCAACAGCACCCACCTAATCAGTCTAGGCTTGGCATCTTTCTTTGTGAAGAGGTATTTGAGAGCAGAGTGGTCTGTGTAGATTATGATATGAGACCCTAAGATGTAAGATTGAAATTTCTCTAGTGAAAATACCACAGCCAGCAGTTCTTTCTCGGTCACAGTGTAGTTCCTTTGAGCATCATCCAGGGTCTTGCTAGCATAGTGGATGGCATAGGGTTTTCCATCTTTCCTTTGACCCAATACTACACCAACAGCATAATCAGAAGCATCACACATGATTTCAAATTTACGGTTCCAATCAGGGGGCTGTAGTATGGGTGCTTCAGTGATGATTTTATTCAGAGTTCTGAAGGATTCAAATGCTTCCTCAGTAAAAGTGAAGTCTTGATCTTTTTTCAGTAATTTTGTGAGAGGACGAGAAATTTTCGAGAAGTCCTTAATGAAACGGCGGTAAAAGCCGACATGACCTAGGAAGGACCGAACACCCTTTATATTGACAGATGGACTCAAGTGGGTGATGATCTCAGTTTTGGAGGAATCTACCTCCATTCCTTTCTTTGATACGATATGTCCCAACACAATTCCGTGTTTCACCATGAAATGCGATTTCTCCCAAGATAAGATTAGGTTTACCTCAATACATTTTTGTAAGACTTTGTCCAAAAATCCAAGTGTCTCCTCAAAAGAGTCTCCAAAAATTGAAAAATCGTCCATAAATACCTCCATAAAATCACCGACCATGTCAGCAAATATACCCAACATACATCTTTGAAAAGTATCAGGGGCAATGTATAATCGAAAGGCATGCGTTGAAATGCATAAGTCCCAAAAGGACAAGTGAATGGTTTTGTCTTGATCTTCCGGTGCTATGGCAACTTGGTTGTAGCCAGAATATCCATCCAAGAAACAAAAGAATTCTTTTCCAGCTAGTTTTCAATGATTTGGTCTATGAATGGTAGTGGAAAGTAGTCTTTTCATGTAGCCTTATTGAGTTTTCTATAATCGACACATACTCTCCAAGATGTTGCCACTCGAGTAGGGATATCCTCTCCTTTCTCATTTTTCACAATTGTTAATCCAGCTTTTGGGAGGACAACCTAGAGGGGAATAATCTAAGGACTATCAGCTATAGGATAAATGATGTTGGTACTTGACCACTTGTATATTTCATTCTTCACAACCTCTCGTAGATTAGGATTCAACTGTCTTTGCATTTATCGAGAGGGTTTACTGTCATTTTCCAAATATATGTGGTATGTGCAGAATGTCGGGCTTATTCCTTTCAAGTCAGTTATTTTCCAACCAATATCCTGAGAATTCTTTTTCAACACTTTCATGAGTTGACTTTCCTGAATGTGATCTAGGTTGGCATTGATGATGACCGGTAGAGTGTGTGCATCATCGAGGAAAGTGTACTTCAGATCTTGTGGTAAGGGCTTCAGTTCGACAATGGGTGTTGGTGGGGTCAGAGGAGCAGTTTCTTCCGATGTATTCATTGATGAAATAGTATCAAATGGTGGCTCATCATGGGCATGATCATGGCTGTAAGTTTAGAGTCCAGTGTATCCCAGGCTTCATCTAACTCAAAAATTTCCTGTCCAATGAGAGGGCATGGTGGAACTTCGAGTGCATAGTTCAGATTATATGTGGCAATTTGATGGGACATGTCCTTGTAAGTGGATCGGAAGGTGTTCAGACTAACCTCCAGAAGATCTTTGGAAAGATGGATAGGGGCAAAATCATCTTGTATATCAAGCACATCACAATTCTCTATCCAATCACAATCTTCAGACTTAGAGTCAATCGAAGTGGGGATGATAAGATCCACAGGAATGACCTTACCATTAACTTTAAACTCCACTATCCCATCCTCATAATCAAAGTGTGCCTTGGCAGTGGCCAAGAATGGTCGTCCAAGTATTATGGGAGTTTCACTTAGTTTATTATCTGGGTCCATATCCATAACAACAAAATCTATGGGGAATTGGTGTCCCTGAACCGTGACTATTACATCCTTGAGTAATCCTTTTGGTCTTTTCACAGAACTATCAGCCATCTGTAAAATCATTGAGACATGTTTTACTTTTCTCAAGTCAAACTCCTCCAGAATAGCAGTAGGGAGGAGGTTAATTGAGGCACCATTATCCAACAATGTACGTTCGAATATCAGCTTCCCGATAGTACACTTCACCAATGGCGCACCTGGATCTTTCTTCTTTGTAGGTAGGAGGTGTGAAATGACATTTGATGTTGCTTGAGGAAGAACATGTTTTTCGATGCCCTCATGATTCTTTTTATTCTTTCCTTTTGATTTCCTTTTTGGTGTGCATTTCTCTTTTAGAAAGCGAGAAAAGGCTGGAACTTGTTCAAGCATTTTCAGAAGTGGGATCTCAATGACAATGTTTGAGAAGAGTTTCTCTAACTCGGGGTCGAGTATGGGTGATTTGGAATTTTTCCTGCGAAAAGCTTCAGGAAAGGGGATGGCTATAGGGGAGGGATGAGGTGTGGTGATCTCAGTATGTCCTTCTTCATTCTCAATTTCCTCTTCTTCCTCGATTTGAGCCTCATCAGTTGTATTAGTTTGTGGTATGGTAAGAGCATATGTGTTTTTCCCATTTCGGAGAGTCACGACATTAGCTGACTGGTTGGGTTGACTTGGTGTTTTGAAAGTTACTTGATTTTTAGGTTGATGCATGTTGGATGCTTGGGTGGATGTAGAGAAACTTTGAGGATGAGTTCCTTGGCTGAAATTATTGGTCTTATGAGTTGGAGCAGAAAATCCTTGATTTTGAGCTTGGAATCCAGGGGGTGACGTGAAAGATTTGGCTGGTATTGGGGTGTGGAATGATCCGGAGGAGCTAGCTCTATCGGTATTAGGATTGGGCAGGGGTTGAGGTGACAATGCTGGAATGTAAGATCGTATCTCAGCAAATTGTCGAGCATTCTCAGCGTTGTCCTGTTGTTGTGCCTGGTTGGCCTGTTGTTGTGCTGCTGCGAGTTGTTGTATAGCTTGAGTCAATGCGTCAAAGTTTACAGATGTGGGAGGTTGAGTTATTGGAAGTCCCGCTGGTTGTTGGGGTTGTGAGTAATTTTGAAAATGATATTTGTGTGAGGTCCCTCCAACTTGCCCATTCCAACCTAAATTGGATTGTTCTATCCATCAATGATTTTGGGTGTTAGAAAATGAACCTCCTTGATTTCGTTGTACCCAATTTATAGTCTCGGGAGTCAATACTTGATCACGAGAAAATGATAAATGGCCAAAGTCCTGAACATTAGGGTCAGACGTAACCCCGCAGATGTTGTTCGGGACTTTATTTAGAGCCAGGTTACCTATGTCTTGGGTCATGAGATCCATATGTTTTGAAAGAACTTCCCATTTGTCATGACTTTGTTTGGATGAGTTGCTGGTGGAGTTCTCGTGATCGACTATATTGGCAGGTCTTATGTGCCCACTATATTGCTCGATGGATGAGCTATTCATCGAATAATCACCCATGTTTTCAAATAAGGTCCATACGAAATGTTCGTCGTGGCTAATATGATTCCCATCACATGAGCTGTCAATAACTCTCTTGAATGATGTGTCTATGCCCTCATAAAATATCTGAATCAATTTCCATTTGGGGATTGCATGATGAGGGCATTTTCTTTGTAATTCCTTAAAACGCTCCCAAGCTTCGTGAATGGGTTCTTTGTTCTTCTGAGTGAATGATGATATGGCTTGTCTCAGGGTATTTGTCTTTCCTATTGGGAAGTATTTCTTGATGAATGCCTCTCTTAAGACATCCCAAGATGTGAGTGGGGTTCCATAATTTCGGAGCCATTGAAGTGCTTGTTCAGTAAGAGAATGAGTGAAGGCTTTCATATAAATGTATTCCTTTTCTATTCTAGGGATGCTCATTGTTTCACAGGCAGATCGAAAGTCTTGTATGTGTAAGAAAGATTCTTCACTCTAATTTCCGTAGTATTTTCGTATCAAGGAGAGAGATGCTGGCTTTATTTCAAAGTCTCCTACCTCAGGTGGAATCTGGACCCAATGGACTAAATCTTCTGTCGTAGGGTTATAGTGTGTACTAATGAGTGGTGGTGGATGAGAGGTGTTATGGTATGGCGGATCGCCGCATTTTCCTCTCTCAACAGTTACAGTTGATGTAGGATGAGGTCCATAGGGTTTGGTCTTTCTTCTCTCATGTCTCCTAGGTCAGATGAATTCTCAGGTTCCTCAGTTGAAGGAGATGAGTTGGGTTTTCTTTTATAGATCGGGTCGTACTCTAATGGTTGTTGTAATGGATTTTTCAGAGATCTACGACCTAGCATACACAGCACAAACACCAGGCAAGTTGTTGATTCACCAACTCACACAAAAATTGCTGCAGGAGCAGTTATCTTTTCAATTTTATTTTAGTAATTCAACCAAAGTTTTCAGAAAAATTAGAGTCCTTAAAGATGAGGTGGGTGTGGAAGATTGTGAGAAATCGATATCCTAATCCGGCTGGGGGATCCAGGGTGTGGTACTCATATCGAGGATCTTCTTCTTCCCACAAGAACCTGTGCCCAACGCGTCGAGGAGTTACGATTTCTCTCTGCAATCCCACGTAGCACCAGGGATTTTTGTCTCTATCCAAGGGTTCTATGTGCTCGTGATTGTGTCATACATGTGCATCAAAATAAGCATACAAGAATTTGGCCCGCTTTCTGCTCGGGACACTGCGGTGGCCTTTCAAGCTTATCTTTTTAGCGTGATAAAACACGTTTTGGTGATCTTTTTTTAGGTGAGCAGATGGAGAAGACCACAAAATTGATGCAAAGAAGAAGTATTTTTTTATTTTTTTTCGGTTTAAATTCGAGCACAAACAAATGCAAAAATTTAAAAACCTAGGATGCCTAAGAGAGAGAGAAGCTCACAGTGCCTGCACTTCTGGCGCTAATTCGTAATATTTTTTCCTGCTGATGGTGAGCTTTCCCGAGAAGAGGGGGGAGAAATTAAGATTACAAAAAATTTCTACCTAAAACAAATTACAAGTTTGCTAAAATAAAATGCGTGGAAAGACAAGTATTTTTTTCTTTTTGAAGCCTAAGTACCTTCAAAACAAAAAAATATGCGAATTAGATAATGAAAACTAAGTTAAAATGAAGAAGAAAATTGCAAACGTTGCCTAGTCCCCGGCAACGGCGCCAAAATGTTGACAAGGTTTTTCGCGGTTTAAAATGATGATTTTATCAAGTCGTTATTTTCCCACGATAAATCGTTATCAAACAAATAAAATATTACAACTACGAGCATAATTGAGGGACGAAAATGTAGAGTGCAAATAGAGGATCGAGTCCACGAGGACCAAACAAGTTTGCAATTTTAGTTCGACATTTTAAACTTGTTTCTAATCTCAATCTAATGAAATAAGATGTGATGATAATTTTACTTAGAGGATGTCAGACATGATATAACTTATCTTAAGATAACAGAAATGCTTCTTTATGTTTCTCGAATCTTTTCATGAATTTTAGACATCAATTTAGCACATGAAATGACAGGTTAGATGAAGTAGATGTAATTAGGCAATACGTAGAAGCAATGATTCAAAGTTGTAAAGATTCAAACTTTAAGCTAAAGAAACAACTTAAGATAACGAATAGTTCATGGGCCTAAATGCAATTGATGTTATAATAAAGAGAGAAAGTGAGAGAGAAAGATAGAGAAAGATAGAGAATTCTCTCTTCATGCACGTATGGGCGGGTGATGGATAATAGTGGCCGGTGGTTGGATGAGCGGCTGAGTGCAAAGGCGGCTGCTGTGCGAGGAAGACCGCATAAGGCAGGTGGGGCGCACTCCAGTGGTGTACCCGCATGCGCGGAGAATGAACGTTGGGCTTACAGCCGCGCACACGAGGGATGTGCGGTTGGCCGCAGGTGGAATGAGCCGCTGGTTGCTGTAGATGTGTGGAGACAGTGCTGGACGTCGGTGGAGGGCGCCTGCGTGTGCGGCTGAGAGGGTTGCACGAGGAGTGATGGAGACCTGGAGGCCTGGAGTTGCACGGGTGGTGCGAGAAGAGGTGCTGCAACACTGGAGAGTGTGGAAAGTATGACCACACGTGCGGGAGGCGTGGCTGGAGTGGCCTGGAGCACGGGAGCAACAACTATACGCGCGGGAGGTGCGGAAGACCTGCTGCGGTGGCTCGCGGCTGGGAGGGCATCGGATGGGAGTCCCGTTTACCTGCAAAAATGAAGGAAGAGCGAGAAAAAGTAATATTGGAGAGAGAGAGGTTGGAGAGGGAAGAGAGTGAGAGAGAGCAGAGCATGGACGAAATGCGTGAGCCCATTTTATAGATGCCATGGGCGGCTTCTTATCATGCAAATAAAGAGAGAATAAAGACAAAACTTTATTGTTGCATGGGGAATGCATATGCATAGTACATGGGGCTCCATGTTGCATAGGGGAAAGGTGGATGTATTTATGGTTTGCATGGAAAATACAATGTGCGTGAGGCTAAAAATAAAGAGAGACTTTAAGGTATGCGCATGCATGGTGAAGAGATGGGCAAATTTCATAAAAATCCTCTTATTTTCTTTCTAAGATAAAATGTGAAAGGTAATTGCATAGCCAGTGTGTTGGATTGGATTTAATGTTCAAACTCATTTAATACCTATATTCATAATGAGATTTCTTCCTTTTTTTCATTAATATGAGGTATTAGTTTTTTTTATAAAGGTAACTGTCATAAGTTCTATTTAGTGATGAATGCACTCTTATTATATAAGTAATATAACTAGATGTTTAGATAAAGATCATGCATTAAGTGGTTTTCTTTGTTGTGTGCATGAAATAAAGAAGATGTAAATTATATGAATTTTGAAGTATATGAATCAATTATTTGTACTTCACATAATTTTAAGCATGTTATAACTGTAGATATTGTAATCATCAGATATTATCGGGGACGATTTCAACCATTCCCTCCGGATGATGTGGGCTTTCTGACAGAATTTTTGGCAGTTGGGAATCAAATGGAACGATTAGGACTATCCCCAACTCGCTTTCGTGCTCGTCTCTGTCTTTTCATGATCTGGGGAGAACTAGACGGGAAGGTCGTCAGCTGTCATCGCTTGTTATTATCGTGGACGGTTACGACCGTCCCCTTCGGATGATGTGTGCTTTATGGCAGAGTTTTTAAAGGAACCGGATGAGACGGTTATGACCATCCCCACTATGCTTCTGTGTCCGCCTCTGTCGCCCCAAGATCTAGGTAGAAATAGATGGGACGATTGCCAACCATCCCCGCTTATTATTATCGGGAATGGTTGCGACTGTCCCCTGCAAATGACGTGGATTTTCTGGCTGATTTTTTGGAGTTCAGGAACCAGTGGGGACGGTTATGACCATCTCCACCGTGCTTTTGTGCATATCTGACATGGGGAGAATTAGACGGGATGATCGTCAACCGTTTCCTATCCAAATCGTATAGGATGGTTGTCAACCGTCCCCTTTGAGTGGACTACATAGGGGACGGTTTTGACCGTCCCTATGAAGTTGACATAGAGGACAATCACGCTCATCCCCTCAGAAGATGTGAGGGGGCGTTCATTGACCGTCTTTGTCAGTAAGATCGAAGAGACGTTCGTAATCGTCCCCTCCGCTACTCAAAATGAGAGGTGCCTTTTTTGTGTCACCTCTAGTCAAATGAGACACGAATATCCAGGACGCTCCCTCAACCATCCCTATGATCGAAGGCAACGGTTATGATATTATAAGAGATGGTTGGTGATTGTCCCCTAAAGTACCTTCGCTTGTAGTGGCGGTGATGAGCAACCTCAGGGAAGCAGAGGACGAAGAAGTGATCAGTATCACCCATTACTGTCAGGAGGAGGAAGACGAAGGAGAGATGAGGGGGATGTGCGGCTCCACTTGGGATCTGCGGGAGGAGTGGATGGGCTTCGAAGGCGCCTCCACCATGGACTTCTCCTCCCACATCAACCCTTACATCTGATTTGATTATTACGCAGGACCTAATCGTGTGTGTATAATTATAATGGTCCGATGATAGAGAATGGTAGAGGGGAATCCAATGGTTTTCGATGTAAATTTGCTGTAGTCCTTTCTGTGCTATGATTAAATTGATCAAGTCTTCCGTCTTGAAATTTTTCGGCAGCTTGACTAAAACTCTACGTAGGTTTCTTGACCGTTATCGATAGAACTTGTCCTGACTATTAATTTGTTGGACTTGAACTCTAATTGGACATTTAACAACCATAAGGATGCTTTACGCCTAACTTGTTAATTATGTAATTCCAATCATGTACAATTCACTCTTTACAGTTTTTGAGTTTTAGATGTGAAATTATATTTGAGACGTTTATTTGCTCACTATAGAAATACGTGTTCCGATATTTGATATTGAATGATTTAGACAAACTATTGGTTCGGAGAATGTTAACAATAAAAATTATGTTTTGTTATTGAATAAGGGGGGCCCTAGGGTTCCTTATATACTTGGAGGCTTAGGGTTTGAGGGTTACAACAAAATTATGAAAAAGACAAAATTATCCCTAGGGATTAGGGATTAAGACTCTCAACAATCCCCTTCAAGCTGGAGCATATATATCGATCATGCTCAGTCTATTACAACATTTTTCAAATTGTGCACGTGCGAGTGGATTGGTAAACATGTCTGCATTCTGTTTTGGATATGAGAGCCCACGGCGAGCCATTATGCAATAAATGTTATTGCGAATATCATTCCATAATATGAAATGAAGAATACATAATTTGCATAATAGGTCCCTTAGTACAATTAGGGTTATGTACCATGGCTATCTTGATGATCATACAACTGTTGATTCAAATATTGAATCATAGAGGCTGGTGCTTGGATGAACATCTAAAGAGGTAGATTGAGGACTCATCAAGCACCATCAAATGATTGTTAAGAGATGATCTCCAGCCTGAGTAGGAAATGACAATCCTTTCTCAGTTAGGCTGATATCTGACCGACCTCTTGATGCAGGTCCTCTACATAGGAATAGAGATTCAGAGGTGTCAGATTAGTTAGGTCAAAGAGTTGACTTAACGAGATCGAGATAACCAAAGTCCTATATCGTATGATGTCATAATAAAGGCACACATTCTCTGACCGGAGACAGAGATGTTACTATATGTCTGAGTATGTACATTTGGCAGACCAATAGGTTGATGACATAATCAAGGTCTATATGCCGGTGCGCTGGTGTGCATGCAAGGGCATATGAGTAATACGATCTCTCAAAGGGATCATATAGGTTCAGTTACCGAACCGGAAGACATGAGTTTTGGAAAGTATATGATCAAGACCTAGGTATAATATATGCATGAATTTGTAGGTTTGATATATACTTTTGGAAAGTATATGATCAGAACCTAGGTATAATATATGCTTTTGGAAAGTATATGATCGATACCGACTCCCAATGATCGAATGAGAAACTTAATGATAAAACTCTGAAGTAAATAGTGTAAAATTGAACTTATACTTCAGGTTTATTCTGAATCTTACAGTATGCATGATGCATAGGTATTGGGAATACCTGAGGGTGACGTGATAAAAAACGGTTGTATAACCATGACGCTTCCATTCTTAGGGAGTGGTGAAACGGGTCTGGATTTTAGTGACTCCTCTCAGTAGAGAAGTGATCTGATTTTGGTCCAAATGTTGGACATTGATCTGATTGTGATTCAGATGCAATGAGAAGATTAGATTTACGGTCTTGATTTAATCAAACATCTATGGGAGGCCCGAGATCTGGATTTGAGATGTGATCTCAATATCCAAGTCACTATACGTGGAACAATACAATCGCCATGTCCTTATCTCCAAGTATTCGTGGAGAAAGCGCATTATCCTTGAAAGAGTTCAGGATAATTTCATTGTTGATATAAGTATCCGAGCATTGAGAAAATGGATAATTAAATGTGATTTAATTATCATGATTAATATGAATTCGATTCATATTATAAAGAGAGTTATCTTATATAATTAAATGTGATTTGATTGTCAAAGATGTAAATAATGTGAATGTGATTCATATTATTTGGGCACAAGAGAATACAGATCCAAGATGATTAAATGTAATTTAATTATCAAGGATATGAATAATGTGGATAGAAATATCCATATTAATCATATATATTATAAATGTCATTTATAATATATAAGATAGAGCTATTTGTAATTTACATTTGTTAATTAAATGTTGATGTGAATTGGATTCACATTAGTCATTAAATTTAAAATGTAATTCACATTTTATTTTGGGTTGTGAATGTGATTCACAATTTTCCAATGGCAAGATTGCAATATTTACAAAATAATTATGAATTATTTTGTAGAATAATTTACAATAATTATTGTTGTAAATATTGGAGATATATGCAATCTTGGAGATTGGATTGGAATCTCCCCTTCCTATTAGGAGAAGGGACGGCCACCAATTCCTACAAGGAAAGGGGGTCGTCCACCCCTCCTATATGGAAGGAGAGATTCTCCTTTACATTATCTCCAATGTTAGTTGATTTAATTTAAGGATTGAATTATGTTGATTTATCAATATATATTTAATCGCAATTAAATTAATTATTGTTGGTTTTACCAACATAAATCTTGTCCATTAAAAGAAACACAAATCAATGAGAGCCATTGGATTTGTGTTGTCCATGGATTGATATCCATGGATCCCAAAATATTATAAAAGGAGAGGCACCCCTTTACTCTTCTTTACATACAAGAGAACATAAGTCTCTCTCTCTCTCTACACGTCTGCCCTTTCTCTTCCTCTCTCATGGTCGTCCACCATGGCTACCCTAGAGAGAGTCTCCATCGCCGCAGCATCGTCGTTATGCTGCCCGATCGTTTGCTCGTGGATCTTCGTCTCCTTCGGTGCGCCTCGCTCGTGAAGAAGACGTCGGATCTCATGTGTCGAGATCAGGAGATCCGCTGCTTGGATCAAAGACATGGATTGCGAGAAGCACGTGTTTCGTCAACACGCTCGCAAGCGTCTTTTCCGTCGGATCGGACTTAAGACAGGAGGTCTCTTCGTTTAGAGACTCGATCGCAATCATGATTCAAGAGGTAATCCTATTACTTGTTTTTGGTTTAGACTAAACGATCCGAGAAGTGTTCTTGGATCATGTGGTTTCGTCACATAAAAATTTTTAATTTCCATTGCATAGAACAACTAGTCCGACTAGTCGTTTCTCGTCGTATTTGATACGATGCTCACACTTCCGTGATGCGCTTGAGGATTATACCATATTCTTCAAGTTATATAAGAGCCTTAGGTCGAAGATTTCAGATACGATCCATAAACCTAAGCCGACTTGGGTTCGTTAGGGTTGCGAAAGTTTTATCGCATTTCATTTTCGCATCTCTCTTTAGTGATTATTTTTGGCCCTATTTAAATTGTTTAAACACGAAAATAAAACTTAGATTTTGTTCCCCATTAAATATGGAAACCATATGATTTGAGTTTACGTAATTTGGATTTCGTTTGCTCGAGATATGGTTGTTTTAATGAACATGTATTCACTATTGCGGGAACTGCAAATCTTAACATGATTAATGAGTTAATTATTGTTTTGATCTGCCTCGAAATGCATGAAATATCACTTAGGTTCTGTCCTAAATCAAATTAGCAATCTTTGAAAATTGATTTTGTTTAATTTGGATTTAAATTGATTGAGATATGTTAATTTTAGGGGTCACTGCTGAAATTACATTCCTAATCAAGAACCATGTGATTGTCAATTAGTGAAATTAATTGTTAATTTCATGAAATATTTATAGAAAATATGTGAGAAATATTGAATGATGATTATTTCCTTAATTGACTTGGCCTCAACCAATAAATTGATTAGATTTGATCTAGATCATAATTGGAAACACAATCATCAAACTCCTTGCTTGAATAGGATTGGGAATTTGTCTAGAGAATTTCCTTATAATCAAAAATGTTTTGATTATTACTATATGGTATAATTTCGGTTGAAGAACTGATGATCATCTCAAGTACAAAGTGATTGACTCGGCATTATTTTTTCCCGAGGTGGATATGGTGTCTAGTCGGGGATCGCTGGGGTAGCGGGTCGCACCGGTTGCGGTTCGTCCCACTCCCGCCGGTACTGGCCATGACAGCGGGTAGGGAACGAATGAGGCCTGAGAGATCATGATGTATTTTTCTAATTATTAAAATTCGAATTAATAAGTACTTTGAGATAATACTATATATATATATTCAAGTAAAAACAATCAAGTTTGTTGATTGAATTTGATTGATAATTAATTTAAAATGATTGAATTAATTATGTTCAATTGAAACACTCTATTATGAATAGAGTTATTATTTCCCTTGGAAGAATTAATTATATGAATATGATTCATAATAATTAAATAAAATTTGAATAAGAGATAGAGGATTACATAAGTGACATCCATGGTCTCCCGTCAAGGCGAAGGGTTCCGTCGCCGGATATTGTATGTGGGAGACGCCTGTCCGAAGTGACAGCTCCTGCATACGATCCATTTGGATCGGGCTCGCCGCTTCTCGAAAGAGTAAGGACGTATGCGTAATGACCCCAATATCGGGTCCTTACATTATTGGGGCGATATTGGATTGCGCATAGCGAGTTGTATTCCTGTTGACGGTTGGTTCAATTAATGGCGGGTCAACATCAACTTAGGGGTGGTGGGCCCGGGTGTTAAAGATCGAATTGGGAGTTGCAAGTTGGACTTGCAAGGCAGAATGTGTTCCCGCTTCTTTTTATCCGAGTTACAGGTTCTCATATTATTGTGATGTAACAAAGATAAGGAAGGAGATCCCAGATCTTGCTTGTGATATAATGTTAAGTATATCTCTTACATTGAAAGTGATTAAGGGAATGAACTTTTATTGTTGACATGGCACGACAACTTTGATATAAAAATTCCTAAATCAAAGTAAAGTATATATTTATATATGTTTGTGTAAGTTTCTTATTTCAGATAATCCTTCTTTAATCCCACTCAATGTTATACTCAATAATAACCAGTAGAATATCATGGATTAGACCTATGATCCAGATATTGTACTTGCAATTGGACACATAATGTATGTGGTTGCAATGTGCAAGTTTCCTCATAATAATGAGGAATGATAATTAAATAGACAATAAGGCTAAAACCCTAGGGTTTGTATGTCTCTATAAGTCTTGATCTCATCGAATGTACTTTTGAAGTGACATGTCGATTATGATCGTAATTATCAAATAATCCTTATAAAATTCTAAGAAGATGTTCTGGCATACATATGTGCTCTCGACATATAATCATGAATGACATGGTTCTCTGCATTATGCAGAATGGTGGCTCTATAGGAGATGATGTATTCAAAATTGTTTGAGTACCTACCTGAACCTATGTTTTAAGAGTTTAAATGGATGTAGATACGATGAGTGTCGTCATTCTACTATCTATACTCTAGTAATTCATGAAGCTTCATAATATTCATATTGTATAAATTGAATGAAACATGTATAAATGTTGAAATATTCTTATACTGAAATTTTTTATTTCAACATAAGAGATCCTTTTGTCTTGAGCAATGGTTTCTTATAGATAAATGGAGTGCAGTGGAAGCATGGGTTAGACCCAAGTAAGAAGTAGTCAAAGAGTTGACTGTACTTCTGTGACTTCCATATGACATCCAAAGAGTTGGATGAATGCCAATACTGAAATAAGTTGATGTGTTGATAGTATGACTATCAAATCTATCTAGAATCCTTAGAGAAGGAATCGGATAGTACATCAGAATAATCTACATATAATCATTGAAATTGACTTACTTATTTGATAAGATAAAGATTAATAATTGTATCTCAATCTTCTAACGACACTTGTAATTGGTTGCATCTATATTAGAATATTAGAAATTTGATCTTAAAGTTTAATGGTCATTCATGTTGGAAGTGATGTAATTGTTGCAACAATTTCCATTGGATCAATAGACTCATATTTTTAGTGGGAGCCCTTAGTCTTAGAGAATGTCTCTATGACCTAGACATTAGAATACACTCATTATTTATTTCTAAATGTTGGAAATAAATGTGAATTCTGTAATACACCTATTATAAGGAGTTATGATGGAGATATTTCAGATAGTAATCTAAAATCTTGTGGACTCTACTAAATTAGAAAAAATTAATGAATTGTTCATTAACATTTCTAATACTGAAATTAAACCTTAAAAGATCAATGGAAGAATGAAGATCATTTGATGATGATGATCTGGCATCAAGCCTTGGACATTTGTCTGTTGATGTGATCAATAGATTAGCGAGAGACGAAACTTTAGATTGTCTAAAAGGTTCAAATCTTACATACTTGTGAATATTGTATTCAAAAGTAAAAATGTCCAATACATCCTTCCTTAGAATGGTGTAAGATGTCAAGGTATTCAAGATCTCATGCACATTGATGTATGTGAATCATCTATATCAGAATAAACATTATGGATATGTGATATCTATTAATGATTATTTGTGATATGAGATTTCTTCTCTTCACTTAGAAAACTTTGAAATGTTCAAAGATTTCACAATTTTGGTTTAGAACCAAAGTTTGAAGGAAGATTAAATGAATTTTGATCTAATCTAGGTAGTCAGTACCTATTAGATAAATTCATGGAATACCTTATAGAGATATGAATGTCATTTCTATCCCAATCCTCCTAATGAACCTTAACTCAATAGAGTTGTAGGGATATACAATTGATCATGAGTGACATGATTTGATCAGTGATTAATCTTAGCATAATTATCTCTTAGTTTCCATGTATATATATATATGTGGTAGAGACTACATTATATATATCCTTAATAAGATTCCATGTGTTTAAGATGGAATCTGGCACTGGAGAGTGCTACTTCATTAGGAAAATAAAAGGATGGTATTGGATACCTACTTTATGACCTTGAGATTCTGAAAGGATCTCATATCTGAGAATGTGATTCTTAGAGGATGACTATCTTGAGAATCAAGATGAGAATGAAGTAAAGGAACTCATTTAATCTTGAGAAGATAATGAGGCTCCTGAAATCAGAAGCTAATAGACAATTAAAGATGAAACATTAATACCTCTTCAAATAAGTTTGAGGATGGATTCCATGTGTCAGTTGAATCTGACAATGATCTGACTTCATGTGATGATGCTTCTGAAGATCATATCATGGAAAGATGGATATTAGTAATAAAGTCTAAAGTAGACTTCATATACAAATGTTGTATATAGACCCTCGAGGATCCAACTATATGGGTAAGACCCATTATGGTGTAAATGGATCTTCAAGAGAAAGAGGGAACCTGATGAGAAGGTAGAGACCTTCAAAGCACGGTTCATAGCCATGAGCTACATACCGAAGAGAAGACATCGCTTGCGATGAGACTTGCTCTCCAGTGACCTTGCTTTAACTCATCAGAATATTGCTAACCATAGCTACACAACTTGACTATGACATTTTCATGATGTGAGTCAAGATTGCATTCCTCTATGAATACCTCTCTGAGGATATTCATATAAAGTAGCTCCAGGGCTTCATGGTTAAGGAAAGAAAGGTATGCAAGCTAAAGAACTCCATCTTTGGACTCAAATAAGCTTCTTGTAGTTGGAACATAAGATTTGATGAAATTATAAATGTTATGATTTTAGATAAAATCTTGATGAACCATGTAAAGCTTAGTGGGAGTGCCATTGTGTTCATCATGCTAAATGTAGATAATATTCAAATAATTTAGAATGATATAATGATGATAATAATAAGTGTTTTATAATCTGGCTGTTCAATATCTCAAGATATGATCTCAAAGATACCTCTTAGATCTTAGTTCTGAAATTGTTCAGAAGCAAAGAGAAGAGGGTATTGGAACAGTCACACTAATAGTACACCTTGGACATATCCATTTTCTGAAAAAATTCCAAGAAAGGCTTTTTTTCTCAAAGATATGGTACTGACCTATCTAAAGGGATAGCACCTCAAAGAGTTGAGGATGTGAATGCAAACTGCTTGCCCTTGTGCATCAGTTCCAAGAAGCCGGGTGTATGCTAGATGTGTACAAAAGCCAGATGTCTACCATGCAGTGGGAGTAGTAAACTGTTACTAATCCTACTATGGTGATAAAATACTCGATTGCAATAATAACGATATCTTCATAGAAGGCAAAACTTTTGAGATAGTGATCTCAAAGTCTTATCTTCAACAAATTAAGACTTTATAGATAGTGATCTAAAAGGTCTTAACTACGGATACCTTAGGAGATAGAGATCTCCAGGAATAAGGGTATTCTGATAAGGATTATGGTAATACTGGTTATAATAATTGTTGAGCAGTAGTATCAAGGACGGTATAACTGCTTTGACTGTATTGAGTATTTGTTGCATAAGATGCAACATTCGCATTGGATGCGAACACTGTCACTAGGAGATATGCAAGTGCCGTAAAAGGACTTGGCATAGTCTCTTGGGAACAGAGTGACTGATCAGCTTACCTAGCTATTTTCTAAATAGCCTATGATTGTCACATGAGTGTGGGTTTAAATGATTAGCCCATTAATGGCTCTTTGGGCTAGTGGGAGATTGTTGGACATGCGAGCCCACAACGAGCCATTATGCAATAAATGTTATTGCGAATATCATTCCCTAATCTGAAATGAAGAATACATAATTTGCATAATAGGTCCCTTAGTACAATTAGAGTTATGTACCATGGTCATCTTGATGATCATACAGCTATTGATTCAAATATTGAATCATAGAGGCTGGTGCTTGGATGAACATCTAAAGAATTAGATTGAGGACTCATCAAGCACCATCAAATGATTGTTAAGAGATGATCTCCAGCCTGAGTAGGAAATGACAATCCTTTCTCATATAGGTTGATATCTGACCGACCTCTTGATGCAGGTCCTCTGCATAATAATAGAGATTCAGAGGTGTCAGATTAGTTAGGTCAGAGTTGACTTAACGAGATCGAGATAACCAAAGTCCTATATCGTATGCTGTCATGACATAGGCAGGCATCCTCTGATCGGAGACAGATGTGTTACTATATGTCTGAGTATGTATATTTGGCAGACCAATAGATTGATGACATAATCAAGGTCTATACACCGGCGCGCTGGTGTGCATGCCAGGGCATATGAGTAATACGATCTCTCAAAGGGATCATACAGGTTCAGTTACTGAACCGGAAGACATGAGTTCACTCATGAGATATTGGGAAGAATCAAATTCTGTGCACGGTCATCTCACTTTGGAAACTTGACTGAATTTGTAAGTTTGATATATACTTTTGGAAAGTATATGATCAAGACCTAGGTATAATATATGCTTTTGGAAAGTATATGATCGATACCGACTCCCAATGATCGAATGAGAAACTTAATGATAAAACTCTGAAGTAGATAGTGTAAAATTAAACTTATACTTCAGGTTTATTCTGAGTCTTACAGTATGCAGGATGCACATGTATTGGGAATACCTTAGGGTGACGTGATCAAAAACGGTTGTATAACCATGACGCTTCCATTCTTAGGGAGTGGTGAAACGGGTCTGGATTTTAGTGACTCCTCTCAGTAGAGAAGTGATCTGATCTTGGTCCAACTGTTGGAAATTGATCTGAATGTGATTCAGATGCAATGAGAAGATTAGATTTACGGTCTTGATTTAATCAAGCATCTATGTGAGGCCGGAGATCTGGATTTGAGATGTGATCACAATATTCAAGTCACTATACGTGGAACAATACAATCGCACTGTCCTTATCTCCAAGTATTCACGGAGAAAGCGCATTATCCTTGAAAGAGTTTAGGATAATTTCATTGTTGATATAAGTATCTGAGCATTGAGAAAATGGATAATTAAATGTGATTTAATTATCATGATTAATATGAATTCGATTCATATTATAAAGAGAGTTATCTTAGATAATTAAATGTGATTTGATTATCAAAGATGTAAATAATGTGAATGTGATTCATATTATTTGAACACAGGAGAATAGAGATCCAAGATGATTAAATATGATTTAATTATCATGGATAAGAATATTGTGGATAGAAATATCTATATTAATCATATATATTATAAATGTCATTTATAATATATAAGAGAGACATATTTGTAATTTACATTTGTTAATTAAATGTTGACGTGAATTGGATTCACATTGGTCATTAAATTGAAAATGTAATTCACATTTTATTTGGGTTGTGAATGTGATTCACAATTTTCCAATGGCAAGATTGCAATATTCACAAAATAAATATGAATTATTTGTAGAATAATTTACAACAATTGTTGTTGTAAATATTGGAGATATATGCAATCTTGGAGATTGCATTGGAATCTCCCCTTCCTATTAGGAGAAGGGACGGCCACCAATTCCTACAAGGAAAGGATGGCCGTCCACCCCTCCTATATGGAAGGAGAGATTCTCCTTTCCATTACTCCAATATTAGTTGATTTAATTTAAGGATTGAATTATGTCATTTATCAATATATATTTAATCTCAATTAAATTAATTGTTGTTGGTTTTACCAATACAAATCTTGGCCATTAAAAGAAACACAAATCAATGAGAGCCAATGGATTTGCGTTGTCCATGGATTGAGATCCATGGATCCCAAAATATTATAAAAGGAGAGGCACTCCTTTGCTCTTCTTTATACACAAGAGAACATAAGTCTCTCTCTCTTTCTCTATCTACACGTCAGCCCTCTCTCTTCCTCTCTCATGGCCGTCCACCATGGATACCCTAGAGAGAGTCTCTATCGTCGCAGCATTGTCGTTATGATGCCCGATCATTTGCTCGTGGATCTCCGTCTCCTTCGGTGCGCCTCGCTCATGAAGAAGACGTCGGATCTCGTGTGTCAAGATCAGGAGATCCGCTGCTTGGATCATCAACATGGATTACGAGAAGCACGTGTTTCATCAACACGCTCGCAAGCGTCTCCTCCGTCGGATCAGACTTGAGATAGGAGGTTTCTTCATTTAGAGACTCGATCGCAACCACGCTTCAAGAGGTAATCCTATTACTTGTTTGTGGTTTAGACGAAATGATCCGAGATGTGTTCTTGGATCATGTGGTTTCGTCACATAAAAATTTTTAATTTCCGTTGCATAAAACAACTAGTCTGACTTGCAGTTCCTCGTCGTATTTGATACGATTCTCATGCTTCCGTGATGCGCTTGAGGATTATTCCATATCCTTCAGTCTTCTCAGAAGAAGGTATACTGCGAGTACGTAGTAATCCTCTCTCTATCAGATCTCTGGTGTAGAGTGGTAATCAATTTCCACATGTTTGGTACGTTCATGAAACATGGGGTTATTTTCTTTGTGCATTGTTGCTTGATTGTCACACCTAAGCTCCATAGTATTGCTCGGAGTAATGTGAAGATCCGTAAATATGGATCGAATCTATACTAGTTCCGTTACAGCAAGAGCCATAGCCCTGTATTCACTTTTAGTGCTTGAGCGGGAAACAACAGCTTGTTTCTTGCTTCTCCATGTAACGAGGTTTCCTGTTATGTAAGTGCAAAAATCCGTAGTGGACTTTCTATCTGACATGCATCCTCCATAATCTGCATCTGAGTACGCCATGTGGTCAAAGTTGTAACCTTTGGTGAATAAAAGATCTTTTTCTAGTGATGATTTGATGTATCTTAGAACCATCATGCATGCGTCGCAGTGAGCTGATGTAGGGGAATCCATAAACTGGCTTAACTTTCAAACAACTAGAGAGATATATGGTCGAGTGATGGTAAGATATAATATTTTTTCCACCAGACGTCTGTATCGACCACTATCTTCAAGATCACCCATCTCGTAGATGTGTCCCTTAGGTTCCATGGGTATCTTGGCTGGCTTGGATCCTAGCATCCCAGTTCTTGAAGTAGGTCGCTGGCATACTTTCATTGAGACATAACTATTCCTTTCTTGTATCTTGCTATTTCAATCTCTAAAAAGTATTGTAGGCCCCAAGTCCTTGATTACAAATTGCTTTGCTA
>JAZKJV010009552.1:0-102545 GCA_037367405.1 Ottelia alismoides
TATTGCGCCGAGGGAATCAGTCTCAACAATCGTGAACCTCGAAATTACGTCTTCTCAGGGACAACGGCACAAGCAACTGGGAAACTTGTCAGAAGCGGCAAGTTTTATCAAAAAGCGGCAGACTCCTTTGCCAAATCAGAGTTTGCTCAAACAACCTATGCCGACTACCTCACCAGTCAAAAAAACTATATTTCGGCCTATAAATACTACAAACGAGGGACCTTGGCCGATGAGAAAAGCCAGAAAGCTGCTCTGGGGCTCATCGTAACGGCCCTCGAAATTCAAAAGTTTGAAGAAGCCTACGCCGGAATAAAAAGAGTCTGTGCCGCAAATCGCTCTGTCGCAGCCGAAGCTCGCAAAGCAGCAGTAAACCTCAAAAAACTGGGACGCTCAGACTGGGTCAAAAAATTCGAAGACCTCGCTGATGAATGTGCTCCCAAGTAAGGGTTTTTACTTTCTTGTTAAACTGGCTTCAAATTGAAAAGCTGATGGAGCTGTTCGGTTGGAGACTTGATTTGGGTGATTTTCCCCATTTCAACTCCACATCCAGCTCACGGACAGATGAAGGCGTCGAAAAAGAACAGTTCCCCATCTTTGACTTCCGCGAAGAAACCGAAGGTCTAAAACTTGCCATCCTTCGAACATTTTCTGGTTCGCGATTTTCAAGAGCTCTCCCAAATGAGGACCTTCAAGGCAAATCAAATCTCCAGACAGTTCAGAAAACTCGAGAGAGCGAAAAAAATGAAGAAGCTGCGGGTGGGCGTTCTCAATCCAGGTCAGGTCAAGTTCGGTTTGAATCGTTGTGAGCCATTCTCTCACTTGGAGTTCAGCAAGATTCGTTTGAAACAATAAAAAGGTTGAGGCGAAAAGCCTGAAAAATCGATCATGCGGACATCCCGCGCTCAACGAAAGCTTTTGGTAAATTTGAAACCCTTCACCCAAAGAGGCGGCTTGAGCCAACCCGGATCGCACCCTTCACAAAGAAGAATCCTGTTCGACAATTCTGGCCAGCAAGTCATATTCCATCGCATCGACGATTTCGACTTCAACAAATTCACCCACTTCAGCTTGTCCTTCGTTAATCAAAGTGACTCCATCAATTTCGGGAGCCTGACCTGAAGTTCTCCCTTGAAGCAGAAGGTCCTGTCTCCTCAGAAAATCCTTCGACGACAACTTGATAGCGAGTCCCAATCAAAGCTTTGTTTTTTTCTCGAGAAATATTTTGCTGAACTTCCATCAAAGCGTCGTGACGAAACTTTTTAACCTCATCAGAAATCTGATCAGGCATTTTTCCTCCTGGAGTTTGCTCTTCGGGGAGAGTACTGAAAACAACCAACTCGATCAATTTTTGCTCGGCAACAAAGTGAAGGACTTCTTCAAACTGCTCGGCGGTTTCCCCTGGGAACCCAACGATGAACTGAGTTCGAATGACAGCATCAGGAAGCTCACGACGAATCATCGAGAGCACATTTTCAATTTCAGCCCGAGTCATTTTCCTGTTCATTTTTTTCAACATTTCATTGTTGATGTGCTGAAGAGGCATATCAAAATAACGACAAAATTTGGGATTCGATTTCATGAGCGAAATCATCTCCGGAGTAATCCCATCGGGATAAAGATAGAGAAGTCGAATCCACTGCAAACCTTCCACATCACCTAGGGCTTTCAAAAGGGCCAGAGGGCTTTCGGGAGCTTCTGGATTTTTTTTCTTTTTTCAAGTCCCAACCGTAATCGGTGAAATCGTGAGAAATCACGATGATCTCTTTGACTCCGCCGGCGACGAGAAGCTTGGCTTCGCTGACGACGGAAGCCAAAGATCTCGATTGAAGATTTCCGCGGATGAGGGGATGGCACAAAATGAACATCGCTTCAAACAGCCTTCGGAAATTTTTAAGTAGGCTCGATGCCGTGGTTGGGAGTTCACGCGAGGAGTGGCGTCCTCTTGGAGATAAGTGGGCAAATTAAAAAATGTTTTTTGTTTTGAGCCGCTCTCATTCTGTTTTAAAATCCGCGAAATATTCTGAAACTCGCCTGAACGATAAACAAATCGACTTCCGGAAGATCATGGACCAAATCATTCTTGTATCGCTGAGTGAGGCAGCCCGCGACGACTACTTTTTTAATCTTTCCTTCCTCTTTGAGTTGAGTCATTTCTAAAATTCTCTGAATAGACTCTGTCTTGCTCTCCTCAATAAAGCCACAAGTGTTGATCACAACGGTTTCGGCCTCGGATGAATCTCCAACAACCTCGTACCCTTCTTTCAACAAAGTGCCGGCCATAATTTCGCTATCGACCAAATTTTTTGGACATCCAAGACTGATAAAATGAACTTTACTCATGATTTGTTACCACCGCACCTTTTTCTGGAACGTATTTAAAAGAATTCATGTTCACTTTTCCCAGAATTTTCTGCTGAAGAATGAAAATCGTCGTTTTATTTCCGACATCATCAACTGTTGTCAGCTCTTGAAGATCGAAAGATTGAGGATTGATCTTAATTTCGAGTTTTTTGAGATTGAGTTTAGGATCTTTAGGGCGCCGGAGAAAGTGTGAAGCCTGCGCTCGGCGAAGAGGAATCAAAAACAAAAGTTCCAAAGCTTTTCCTTCTGAGAGAAGACGAGAAAGAACCAATTGGTCCTTCAGGGGTCCGTTGGCCCGGCTCTTCAAAACTGAAATCGAGCCCCCTAAATCAGCGTCTGGATATTGAACGGACCAAAGTGTTTGCCCATCAAAAAACAACGAGAGATCTTGGATTGCAAAAATTTCGAATCTAAACTTAGCTTTTGCCATTGAGACTTTGCCTTGTGAGTCGTCTCTTGGCCGGTCAGCTCTGACACCAGCTTTCTCTCGATATCAAACTCAACATTTTTGCTGATTTTATTCTCTCGATGGCCGTGACTAAAAGGTTTTTTTCAAGAGATTTGGGGCTTCCAAAGCAGTTCAGTCCAATTCCTAAAAAAAGCCAACAACAAATATTTTCATTGGTTTCTTACCTACCAGACTGAAGATACTCCTGCAAGGGCGCTGTCTGGCGATGAGCAAGCTCCAGACTTCGACGAGTGGCAAAGGGATCGTTTGTTTTTGAAGTTCTATAAGAGCGGCTCGCACTGTTGCGCCCGTCGTGACGACGTCGTCGACCAAGATCCATCGATCTGCTTTTGTAATTTCTTCAGTGAGGTGAATCTTTCGACGAAAGCGTCGACGTCTTTTGGTTTGGCGAAACTCGCCATCGCTGGTCGCCAAGAGAAAAGGGCTTTGGGACTTTCCTTGGGTGTGTCGAGCCAGAGCTTGCGCTAAAAGTTGGGAGTGGCGACCGCCCGAACTCGACGGCAAAGCCAAATAGAGCCATTTCTCCTCCCGGCGTTGTAAGAAGCCGAGTTGGTGATGAAGAAGTTGTTGAGCCAAATTTTCCCAAGTTTGTAGGTTTTGGTTTTTTTTAAGTCGATGGATCAAGAGTCCCACGGGGTCAAATGGCGTGCTGTGACCAGGCTTCCAAGCATACAAAGATCTCAAGCGCAGCCAAAGGCGGAGGGTAAACACTGCAGAGATCTCTGAGCCAAGTGGCGTTCAACCAGAAGGTCCGAGCAAAAGCGACAAAGTCGGCGATGTCTGAGGAAAAGCGAGAGCTCCACACAGAAGACAGAAATCAGGAAGGAACGACAAAGGATTCACAAAGTCGACCGAAAGCAGGATGAAGGCCCTCTCGCTTTGAATCCAAAGAAATCTTAACGACAAAGGAGTCCGATTTGAGACTTTACTGGTTGTGATAAGGCAAGTTTCGCAAAATCGTCAATCCACGGTAGATTTGCTCAAGGGCCACTGTTCTTGCGACAAAATGGTTCAAGACAAAAGGGGCCAGACGAAGTTTCAAATTGGCTCTTGGCTCAACTTTGAATCCACTCCATAAGCGCCGCCAATCACAAAGTAGGCTCTTTTTTTGGAGGACATCAAAATCGATTGCAAAGCTTTCGAGAATTCGAGGGAATTCTTGGTAGCTCCTTTTTCGTCGAACAAAACCACAAAATCTTCCGGGGAAATAGTCTCCAAAAGAACTTGAGACTCAGCGACTTTTCGCAATTCTGGGGAATCAGAATTTTTTTGGGCGTCGGCAAATCAACCCATTCAAAAGGAATGAAAGGATTTATTTTCTTCAGATACAATGGGCTGCTAAATCAGCCCACGGCTCACGGGAGGATTTGACCGTGAGCAGAGTCCACTTCATGGGTTCTTATCTTTCAACGCCAACTCGACGCCTTTTTGCCACAAATTCTCAATCGCATAATCTTGTCGAACAAAATCATAAAAGAGATGGACAATCAAAACGCCGTAGTCGACCAAAACCCATCTCCCCTCATCCATTCCTTCCAGACTTTGTGGGAAAACGTTGTATTCTTCTTTAACGGCTTTCATTAAATTTTCAGCTAAAGAAGCGGTATGACGGGTGCTTGTTCCCGATGCAACCAAAGAGAAATCAGAAGGTGAACTGAGGTTGCGCAAATCAAACCCGCGCACTTGAATGGCTTTTTATCAAACAAAACCTGTCCACAAAATTCAGTGAACTTTTCAAAAGTCTCCGATTTTCTCTTTCATCGGACCATAAATTTTATTCTGATGGAGATAGGTTTCAACGCCGAGCGGGAGAAGTTTTTCAACATTTTTGCCAATTCGAAGTTTTTTTCGCAATTCACTTGCAGACACTTCGATATCTTGTAAGCGGATAAACTGAATTGACTTCCCGGATTTGAGCTCGACAAAGTTGAAATCAAACTCCTCAACCAAGTTTTGAATAAACTCGGGAAGATCGGCAGTTTCTCGCGGCAAGTCCCATCCGGGCCTTGAGGTGACTACGAGATTCACGATTTCGAGAAGAGCTTGATAATTTTCCAGGAGTTGAAAGTCTCAAAATTGTCGGCTCCAACAATCAGATAGATCTCATCATGGGGATAATTTTTGACTAAATTTTTCGCTGTTTCATAGGTGTAACTCGTTCCGCCCCGGACAATTTCTTGATCATCAACAAAATATGTCGGTCCGCGATCAACAAATGCAATTCGGGTCATTTCCAGACGCTGCTCACTGGTTGCGCCTTCAATTTTCTTTTTCAATGGATTTTGAAAATTGGGAACAACATGGACTTTGTTGAGACCAACTTTCTGCACAACGGTTTGGATCAAATTCAAGTGTCCGAGATGAGGTGGGTTAAAGCTTCCACCAAATAGACCAATTTTCATTTTAATCCTCCTCGGCAGGCAAAACAATTTTTGCCAAATCAAAAACCAAAGCCGAAACACCTTGACCAGTCACTCCGGAAATCAAGTAGGTTTTTACTCCAAGTTTTTTTTGAAATTCCAATTGAATTTTTTCCACATCCTCGATCGTTCGAGTGTCGACTTTGTTTAAGATGACAAGCTGTTGACGATTGCTCAGAGGGAAAAAACCGGGCTTGTCTTGATTTGTTTGATCATACATTTTCAATTCGTGTTGAATATCTTCATAAGCTTGGACGGGATCGACACCCGTCATTCCAGAAACATCGACAAGGTGAAGGAAAATTTTGGTTCTTTCAATGTGCTTCCAAAAACTGAATACCGAGTCCGACCCCCTGATGAGCTCCGCGAATGAGCCCAGGAATATCGGCAACCACAAAGGACCGGTACTCTCCAACTTTCACAACGCCTAAATTGGGGGTGAGGGTGGTAAATGGGTAGTCGGCAATTTTGGGCCGAGCTGATGAAACTCGTGAAATCAAAGTCGATTTGCCCGCATTTGGAAAACCAATAATTCCCACATCAGCAATCAGCTTCAGCTCGAATCGCAAGTGGCGGACTTCTCCACTTTCTCCTGGTTGAGCGTGTTCGGGAGCTTGGTTAACACTGGTTTTAAAAAACCAGTTCCCCTTGCCCCCGCGGCCACCTTTTAAAAATAAATGCTCTTGAATTCCCGTCATGTCGACAAGAACTTCCCCCGTTTCTGACTTAACGAGAGTCCCTTCTGGAAGGTTCAAAATTAAATCTTGGCCCGCAGCCCCCGAACAGTTTGCGCCCGCTCCAGGTTGTCCATTCGGTGCCAAATATTTTCGATTGGCACGATAGTCGACAAGAGAGTTGAGGCCAGGATGAACGCGAAAAATAATGTTACCGCCGCGACCTCCATCTCCACCATCGGGACCTCCTCGAGGAGTCATGGCCTCTCGGCGAAAACTGACAGCTCCTGGTCCGCCGTTTCCTGAGCCAACAATAACTTCAACCTCATCAATGAATTTCACGACTCTCTCCAAAACGAAAAGGAGCCTGAATGAGGGCTCCCCTTCGACAAATCTCAGCTCACAAATTCGCAATTAAGCGGCTTTGGGATAAACGCTGATTCGAAATTTTTGCTTTGTTTCACGTTCAATTTAACAATTTCCCTCAATAATAGAATAAATCGTGTGGTCGCGGCCTACTTTAACATTATTGCCCGCGCGAAATTGGCTACCACGCTGTCGAACCAAGATTGTCCCTGCCAAGACGGTCTGGCCGCCGAATCTTTTAATTCCTAATCTCTTACTCTGAGAATCCCGTCCGTTCTTGGTACTACCACCGGCTTTTTTACTTGCCATTTTCTACCTCTCCCTTTGAGAACTTACTTCGACTTTGATGTCTTTTTTTTCGCAGCTTTTTTAGCTGGTGCTTTTTTTGTCGTCTTCTTGGCTGCTGCCTTTTTGGCTGGAGCTTTTTTCTTCGTCGTTGCTTGCTTGGCAGGCTTCGGAGCTTCGCCCTTTTTTTCTGCCTCTAAGCGCTCACGACGATCTGTTGTCCGCTGCTCAATACGTGCTTTTCTTTCGGCATCAATATCTCGAACTTGCGCTTGGACATCAGTTTTTTCAACTTGGCCATTGTGTGCAATTGCTTTGACGAAAAGTTCTGTGAAAGGCTGACGATGAGTCTTGAACAGACGGTATCCTTGTCGTCGCTTCTTTTTGAAAATAATCACTTTTCGATCTTTGGTTTGCTTGGTCACCACGACAGTGACTTTTGCATTTTGAACAACCGGCTGACCAATGACGTGGTTGGCTCCGCCAATCATGATAACTTCAGTCAAATCAAACTCTGACCCAAGCGCTTGTTCCAACTTTTCAACACGAATTGTGTCTCCGGCTTGAACTTTATACTGTTTACCGCCTGTTTTTATCACGGCGTACATTGTCGACCTCCGACTTAAAATCTACCATTTCCGCAACCAGTTTGTCGGGCAGAAGGAATGTCTAATTGCCAGTCGCGACCTATGATGTCAAGGAGACTCATGATTTTTCGATTTTCTACCGACAAATGCAATGGAGGGAGCAATGCGGCGAGTCTTGCACGAGTGTGATCAGTTTCGATGGGATCGATCTGGCCCATCCAAGCCGAGAGGAACTCGAGACCATTCAGTCGAACTCAATCTTCATCCGTTGTTTGTGATGGATTGCCTGGACCCTGGTCATTTGCCTAAATTTGAGCAACTCAGCTCACAAACCTTCCTGATTTTAAGAATTTACGACCAAGAAGCTCCTCGAGACGCCGACACCATTCAAAAAATGACCCGAAAAATAGCCGTTTTTTTGGGGGCGGGGTTCATTTTGACGATCCATCCGGCTTGATCCCGATCAATTCATGGTCTTGACCGATAAGTGCATCGCGAGCTCTTGGGACCAAGTTGAAAAAGGACAATCCCCCCAGTCGCGGCTCAGTTTGGTGGTTGTGCAGCTTTTGGATCGCTGCTTGAGGAGTTACCATCAGCCGCTTGAAATGGCCGAACGAGAGCTTGACGCCTTTGAATCCAACTTATTTGACCAAACCACTTCGGTCCCCTTGCTTCAAGGCGTTCATATCATCCGACGACGGCTTTCGCTGGCAAAACGACTTCTCATTCACAGCCAAGATGTGGTGTTAAAACTCAGCCCGCCTGGAGACGCTGTTTCACCACTTTTTCAGAACCTTCGCGAAAGCTTGGGCACCCTCGTTTTTCTGACCGATGAGTTGCTGGAAGACTCGACCAACCTTTTGGGCCTTCAAATTTCACTGTCGGCTCAGAAAACCATTGAAGTTGTCGGCTCCTCACGGTTTTTTTCCGTTTTCTTTATGCCTTTGACCTTTATTGCCGGTGTCTATGGCATGAATTTCCATCAAATGCCCGAGCTCGGCTGGGATTACGGGTACGCTTTTGCCTGGGGTTTGATGATTTTGGTGACGATCATCATTGCTTGGTGGTTTAAGCGCAAAGGCTTGCTTGATTTTTCCTAGACAACAAAAATTTCGTACTGCTCCACGTGGTAGTTGGGTTCGATTTTAAAAGTAATCGATCGCCCGATTCGCTTTTCCACAAAAGCCAAAGCCTCGGCTTCAACTTCATAAATCCAATCCACAACGGAAGCGTGACAATGAATTAAAAAGTGGCTTTTTTTGTTGCCCATGTCCATGAAGTCTCGCTCGAGTTCGCGAAAAATTTTCACTGGCAATTGTCGACTTTCGTTTCACGTAACCTTTGCCTTCGCAATAACCGCAAGGCTCGGCCAATTCTTTAATCAAACTCGGGCGAATTCGCTTTCGAGTCATTTCGACCAAACCCAGACCTGACATCGACATCACATTGGTCCGTGCTCTGTCTTTGCTCAACTCTTCTGTGAGCAAGCTCATGACTTTTTCACGGTGAGTTTCTTTTTTCCATATCAATAAAATCAAGAATGATAATGCCACCGCAATTGCGAATCCGCAGCTGATGGGCAATTTCTTTGGCTGCTTCCAAATTGTTTTTAAAAATCGTATCTTCGAGGTCTTTTTTTCCAACAAATCGACCGGTGTTGACGTCGATCACCACCAAAGCCTCGGCTTCATCAATCACAATGTAGCCACCTGATTTGAGCCAAATCTTTCTTTCCATCGAGCGCGAAATTTCGAGGTCAATTTCATACATATCAAACAAAGGTTTTTGTTCTTTGTAGTGAATGATGTTTTGTTTATATTTAGGCATCAGCTGACTCACGAATTTAGTCACTTTTTTATGGACTTCTTCATCGTCGACCCAGACTGCTGAAACGTCTTCATTCATAAGGTCCCGCAAAGCTCTAAGCTCCACATCAATTTCTTGATGAATGAGACCCACTCCTTTTTTCTTTTCATAGTTTTTGAGGATTTCTTTGGCGAGTCGATCCAAGTACTCAATATCAGCTTTGAGATTTTCCTCCGAAGCCCCCTCGCCGGCGGTTCGAACAATCACTCCCCCGGACAAATTCATTTTTTGCACGAGAGTTTTGAGTCGATCGCGCTCTGCTTCAGATTCAATTCGTCTGGAAATTCCAAGATGTTTCACTGTTGGTAAAAAAACGACATAGCGCCCGGGAAGTGACAAATGGGTTGTGATTCGGGCTCCTTTGGTCCCAATCGGATCTTTTGAGACTTGCACTAAAATAAATTGTCCTTCTTTGAGAAGATCTTGAATCGGGGTTTTGTTGGACGCACTTGAAAGTGTGGGTTCTGGCAAATCTTCGGTCTCATCAATTTCAGCTTCTTTTTCGAAATCATCATGAATCTCGTCGCGGACATCACCGACATAAAGAAAAGCCGCTTTATCAAATCCCAAATCGACAAAGGCCGCTTGCATTCCCGGGAGAACTCGAATGACTTTGCCTCGGTGCACAGTACCGACTAAAGTCGGCGAAGTTTTTCGCTCAATTTTGAGGTCGTTGAGGACTCCCCTTCGACGTAAGCAACTCGAGTCTCTTGAGGGCCGGACATTGATCAAAATCTCAGCAGACATTTTAGACCTTTGACTATGAAGTTTTCGATACCAAACTCGATAATCTGATCGAAGGGGTCCCAAATGGCAAGTATCGACGGTCTTTAAAAGAAATGGTCAATCAGAATGCTTCGGACTTGCATTTGACGAGTGGCGCTCCGCCTACCTTCGAATTCATGGTGGCATGGAGCCAGTTCCCCAGTACCGAGAGCTTTCCAATCAAGAAGTGCAAGGTCTCATTTCGAGATTCTGTCAGAGAAACAAAAAAAAACTTTTGTCGGAAAAATGGGAACTCGACTGTGCTTATGCCATCGAAGGAGTGGGTCGATTTCGTCTCAACGTCTTTATGCAACGCAAAGGTCTTGGTGCCGTCTTCAGGACCATCCTGAGCGAGTCAAAACAGCTGAAGAGTTGGGCCTCCCAAGCGCGATGATTGAGATGATCAATGTGAGTAAAGGACTGGTGTTGGTCACCGGTCCCACGGGCTCGGGAAAATCCACGACGTTGGCGGCTTTGATTCATCATATCAACTCGACTCAAGACTCTCACATCATCACCGTGGAAGATCCTATCGAGTTTGTTCACCAAAATGTGAAAAGTTTGGTGAACCAACGCGAAGTGGGAACCCACACAAAGTCTTTTGGCAACGCGCTTAAAGCGGCTCTGCGGGAAGACCCTGATATTCTACTGGTTGGAGAATTGCGAGATTTGGAAACCATTTCCCTGGCTCTCACCGCGGCCGAAACCGGACACTTGGTCTTTGGAACTCTCCACACCAACTCGGCTGCAAAAACCATTGATCGAATCATTGATGTGTTCCCCGAAGGTCAACAAGGACAAATCCGTGCGATGTTGGCCGAGTCTCTTCGAGGAGTCATTGCCCAGACACTTTTCAAAAAAGCAGATGGCAGTGGCCGCGTCGCTTGTTATGAAATCATGATGGGGACACGGGCGATTTCAAATTTGATTCGTGAAGGCAAGATTCATCAAATTCCATCGGCGATTCAAACAGGTGGTCGTTCGGGGATGGTTCTTTTTGAAAATCAGTTGAAGACCTTTTGAAAAAAAGGCAAAATCACCCGAGAAGACGCCGTCAACTTTCTTGGAAAAGGAGACGAAGAAGTTTCTAAGACGGGATAGAAATGAATTTTGCCGACAAAATCGACCATACTCTGCTCAAAGCTGAATGCACCAGTCATCAAATTCAAAACTTTGTGTCAGGAAGCTCTTGATCATCAATTTTTTGGCGTTTGCGTCAACACAAGCTGGCTTTCTCATTGTGTCAACTTTCTCCGGAACACTTCCGTGCGCAAATTTGTGTTGTGGGTTTCCCTCTTGGCTATGGCCTCGGAAAGCAAAGCCTCTGAGACAAAATGGGCTATTGCTCAGGGTGCTGACGAAATTGATATGGTGATTCATCTCGGTCATTTAAAAGAGAAAAAAGCATTGCTTGTCAAAGATGACATCCGAGCTGTTGTTGAGGCCGCTCAAGGAAAACCGGTGAAAGTTATTCTCGAAACGGGTCTCCTCAATCAAGAAGAAAAAAAGTGGGGCTGCGAATGGTCTGTTGAAGCGGGAGCTCACTTCGTTAAAACTTGCACGGGATTTCAAGTTGGTGCCGCCACAGTTGAAGACATCCGCCTCATGAGATCTCTTGTGGGACCCCAAATTGGTGTCAAAGCAAGTGGTGGAATTCGCTCAACCGCTCAAGCTCTCGCTTTGATTGAAGCCGGGGCCATCGACTGGGACAAGTTCGGGGGTTCAATTGATTCAAGGGCTGGCAACCCAGTCGGGTTATTAAATGATTCCTGCGGTGATCATTAAAAAAAAACGTGATGGCTTGGTTTTATCGGAAGCTGAAATCTCAAGCTTTATTCATGGTTACTTGGACGGACAAGTTCAAGAATCGCAAATGTCAGCTTTGCTGATGGCTATTTTTTTTCAAAGGCCTCAATTCGGAAGAAACTTTGGCTTTGACCAATGTGATGCTTCACTCGGGCGATGTCCTATCACTCGATGAAATCAAATCTTTCAAAGTCGACAAACACTCCACCGGCGGAGTGGGGGACAAAACAAGCTTGATTCTCGGGCCCATCGTGGCAGCGGCAGGATTGGCTGTTCCGATGATTTCGGGTCGAGGACTTGGTCATACGGGGGAACTCTGGACAAACTCGAGAGTATCCCGGTTTCAACACTCAACTTTCTTTGGAGCAGTTTCGTAAAGCACTTCAAAAAGAAGGCATTTGCTACATCGGACAAACTCCGAAATTTGTCCGGCAGATAAAAAATCTATGCCTTCGGACGTCACCGGCACCGTTGAAGTCTTCCTTTGATTTGCGCGAGTATTCTGTCAAAGAAATTGGCCGAAGGAATTGATGGCCTCGTGTTGGATGTCAATTTTGGCTCGGGTGCTTTTATGAAGTCCCTGGAGGATTCTCGAAAGCTGGCTCTGGCGTTGATGGCCATTGCTCGAGGTGCCGGAAAAAAAGTGACGGCTTTGCTCACAAATATGAATCAACCTTTGGGAACTTTTGCCGGCAACTCCGTGAAGTTGATGAGTGTGTTCGAATTTTAAAAAACGAACGCCCTGTCGATGGCTCTCTTCGATTTTTGAAGAAACTCGCGAACTCTCCCTTCACCTCTCGGCCCACATGCTTCATTTGGGTGGGCTTGGGAAAAACGTCGAAGAATCTTATCAACTTGCAGAAAAAAACTCTGAGTTCGGGGAAAGCTTTTGAAAAATTTGAAGCTCTTTGCTTTTTGCACGGCGGTCGCTTGAAAGAATTGCCACGAGCACAACACCCGGCTCAAGATCAAATCAAATCAATCCGGCTTTGTACACTCTTTCGACACCGAAACAATTGGTTGGTTGGGGGTTGAGATTCAAATGGGACGAGCAAGAAATACTGATGTGATCGAGCCCACAGCAGGTTTTGAATTTCATAAAAAGATGGGCGACCCTGTGAAAAGCGGAGATATTTTAGTCACTTTGGTTGGAGCGGATCTCGAAAGACTTAAAAAGATTGAGACCCGTCTTTTGAATTCGATTCACATTCAAGAGCGCCCCATCGAGCGCTCTTTGCTGATTCAGGAAATTTTAACTTAGCGAGTTCGAGCCAAGAAAAAGAACGGGGCTTTTTCAGCAGTTCCTGAAAAAGAATCTCCGTCCAATTGCCTGTGTCATCTCGGAAATAGCCATTGCAACCAATAATTCGATAGCCATTATAAGTGAAAGTGGCGCAATTGATTTTTCCCGTGTCAGACCCGTTGACAGCAGTTGCCGTAAACAAGCCGGGGCTTCCAGAAACAGCGGCAATGGATGAAAAAGTCACCGCGCCTGTGCTTGAAGCATCGGTCTCGACATTCACTTCGGTGGCTGTGGCCGATCCTGAGGCTGGCATCACCAACTTCATCGGAATATTTTTGCTGGTGCTATCAGCAACAAAAGCAACGCCTGAATATGTTCCAGCCAGGTCAGCTTGAGTCACCGCAGAAGTTTGCGCTGGAGCTGCGAAAATTTTGCTTCCTGTCGTTTTCACAATGGCCGCACCCGCAGTAGTCAAATACATTTCAACACCACTCCCAACATCGAGAACCCCGCCGGAACAATTGTTGGCATTAAAGCTCAAGCTCGAATTTGACAAAGCCGTCGCTGTCAGAAAAGTTCTGCGTGTGATCACAGCACTTGAACTTGCGCCGTTGATGGTGAACGACGCGGTTCCGAAAGCATCTTGAGAGTCATTGGTTTGAGTGCCATTTTCAAAGTCAGCTGCAATCCAGTTTCCGTTGAAATTTGAAGTTGGGCAGCTCCCGCTGGCAACCATCACGATCGGCTCACTCGAGCCACTGTCCATCGGCTTCAAAAAGAAAGCAAAGCCTGGGATTTCCAAACCATAGGCGGTGGACCCTGCAGCTGGGGCACTCGCACCTGAAGCCGACGTGACCGTGAGCTTGCGAAAGCCGGTGCTAAAGTCAACATAGGTCCCTTCGACAGTGAGATCAGCACCCGTCGCTGTTGCCGTTGCATATTTTTTGATCGTAAAATTTGAGCCGGTGAAATCCGCTGTCCAGCGAGATCCCGCACCTTGATAGGAGCTTGAGCTTGATGAGCCCGAATCCGAGCTTTTTTTACAAGATTGTAGTCCCAAAAAGACCAGACCGAAGGAGGCCAGGGTCAGAGCCGCAAGGGTAGAATTTTTCTTCACTTTTTATTTCCTTTCATCGAGCAGTTATTTGCAAACCAAACAAAAGCTTGATGAGGCCACAATTATTTGTAAATCAATTCTTAATGAACTGGACTTGAGGCTGATTTGAAAAAACGCTCTTGAGTGAATCTTAAGAATTGTCGGTCCTGAATCAGGACTAAAACAAAAATATGTTTATAGTGGGATTAAATCAAGTCACTCTACTTTCTCGGAACTCAACTCAATGAAAGGATTTTTGGATGAAACTCGTTCTCTCGCTCTTGCTCGCGTTAGCTGTTTTAGCCGGTGCCTTTGCGTGTTCGAAAAGCTCAAGCTCAGGAAGTTCAGAACCCGACTACGGAGCCCTTCCTTCAACAATTTCAACGGGCGCACTGTAAGGAGGATCGGATGATCAAAAATACAATGCTCTATTTTGCTGTCTTCTTTGTGACAGTTTTCAATATTCAAATTCAACAACCAAACCGTGACGTTTCAAATTTACAACAATCTTACTCTGAACAACTTTTGAGCGAACTTCAGCAAGGAAAGCTTCCCATTTCGAAATGGCTGAGCCTGGTTCAAGCCGATGTTCAAATGGCTCAAGCGCAAACGGCGGATTCCTCTTGCGAATCTTTGATTTCATCAGCAAGGACCGCTTGCGCTGCTGCTTGGTCTGAATATGCTCATGGTGCTCTCAAATATTTCAACGGCACTCTCTGCCGACTGAACAAAGAATCAACCGCCGAAGTTGAAAATGTTTTGTGTCACTTTAGAAAATCAATGGGAGTCAAAGTGGACCTTGGGGCTCTTCCGATGACGGCGACAAAAACTTTCAATTCAAAAACAGTTGTGGTGACGATTGCAACACCAACCGAAGCTTTTGCAACGGCAGCCGGCTATCAGGCCAAAGGGACTGTGACGGTCAATGGCGCAACTTACATGGTCCTCTATTGGGGAGGAAGTGCTGGCTCAACAAAAGGTTTTATGATTGAAGGAAACGGATCGAATGGGATCGGAGACAAGCGAGCGAACTATGTGACTTGGGATTTGACAAATTCGGCGGCCCAATTCGTCAAAATGTACGCCGCGAGCTTTCCTTCAGGCACTTACTTGAACTCAGCCGCAAAAACGGCAGGTTCTTATCGTGGAGACGCTTCGGTCTATGGCCAAGTCACTTACAACGGCACGACAAAAGCGGTGTCCACTCAAGTGGTCATTATTGAAGAGCAAAGAAATGGCGGAACCGCGGGACAGTTTGGTTGTTTCAGAATGTACAGCTCAGGCACAAAAGATGCGTCTGTGACGATTACAAAAACCAAAGATTCTTTCAGTGGCACGGGACACGCCACCAACAGTTCTTCGAGAAAGTTGGATGATATGGATGGAGTTGTTTTGACAGATTCCAAATCGACAGCCAATTTTACCGGAACGACAATCACCACCCAGACTGGATTAGAAAATGCCGTGGGTGTCAGCGCCAACGCAGATGTTTTTGCCGTCTCTTGTAACACTCTTTTTACAGCGGGATCCGCTTCGAACCTGTTCTCGACGACAACTTCGTTTGTGGACTTCACAAAAACGCTGACGGCTGTGTTTCCTTAATTCCTTGAGCTGATTTTATCAAGCCCGGGCAATCTGAGAGTTAATGCTCAAGATTGTCCGGCGGATAATGAGAACCTTTCAAGTTCGTTCAGCTTTTGTTGGGGCTGCAGCCCAAACCTCTTCTCGGCAACCGTCTAAAAGTTTGACAACTGAACCAAGGCAAAATCCAAGGAAAACAGTTTCGAGCTCGCATCTACGGGCTCTTGATTTTGCAGCTGTGGTCATTCATGAAGAGTTCACTTACTCGAATCTTAAATCTCCAGCAGGCCTTGATAGTCGCATTTTTTTTCTCGTCGATGGTCGCAACAGCCCAATCCAATCAATCGAAAAATATTTGCCATAACAAGACGGCACAGAAGTTATTGGGCCAGCCTCAAAACTATGCCCCCCTCGATCACCTGCAAACTTTCTTAGTTGAAAACGATTTGGTCTTGTTTGGAGAAATTCACACGAGCCTTCCTCAGATTCGAGGAAAGCTGATCAACTTGATGGTCAAGAATAGGACTGAAAAAATCTGTCTGTTTTATGAGCTGAGCGAAAAACTTTCTCCCCTTGCTTCCCTTCTCAAAAATAAAAACCATCTGTACCGAGAGACTGTGCAGGATTTGCATCAAGCTGCTCGATTGAATCAAATGACAGAGCTTCTGGTGGATTCCGATGTCAGCAGCGACTACGGTGGACTTCTCGATGCAACGGCTGTTGACACCTATCCACGTGATCTTGCTATGGCCGAAAAAATTTCTGAGGCGTATAAGAGCGGTCTTTGTCAAAAAGGAATCTTTTTCGTCGGCACCGATCATTTGTTTCGGGACTCTGAGGACGGGCAGACACAAAAAATTGTTGGCCTGCTCAAAAAACGCGGCCACTCCCTCGTGACCGTTAAACTTCAAGATGTATTTGATCGAACTCGTTTTGGATTTTCAGACGAAATTTCGTCATGGTCTCGAGTTTGCCGGGCGGGAGCGAAGCTTCCCATGCCAGTAAAGCCCGTGTTGTTTCAGAGCTCCGTTTTGCCGCAAGAGGTTCTCCACAATCCTCTTCCCGGCACAGGGGAGGTTTCCAATATTCGATTTTCACAATTTGATTGGATTTTACTGGCCCGGTAAGGGCCCGTCTCCGAGGCTCAAGAACTCTTCAATTCCAACTTTTATCAGAACATTCACGCTTAAAAGTTTCGTAACGAATTTGTGAAGCGCAAAACTCATTGAATTTATCATCTTTGAGGCCATCGCAATAAGCATCTCGGCTGGAAAAGGTTTTCTTGCCCGTTTTGCAGCCATTGTATTCAAAATCGTAAGAATAACTTTCAGATTTTTGCCCAACCTCGGCTTTTGCGCCACGGGGCCCCTCAACACTCAAAGAACAAGAAGAGCAAAAGAAAAGCGCCAAAACAATTGTATTTTTCATAGAGCCCAGTTTTAGGACAAACTCCAGCGACTGTCGATGATGACTCTCAATTTTTGTATTCTTTTTAGAGTTGGAAAAAGAGTCCCCATTCCGTACAGTCTCGAGCCATGGACTCTTGGCAAGAAGAACTTCGTG
The DNA here is from genome assembly GCA_037367405.1 of Ottelia alismoides. Lineage (NCBI taxonomy): Eukaryota > Viridiplantae > Streptophyta > Magnoliopsida > Alismatales > Hydrocharitaceae > Ottelia > Ottelia alismoides. The sequence continues at coordinate 17,083 of JAZKJV010009552.1, forward strand.
AAGCTCACCGAAACAGATCAAATCTCGAAAGCTTTGCTTTTTTAAAGCGCCAAACGAGCACTTCAAAAGTCGAGCAAAAATTTCAAACTTTGGCCCCCCCTTCTTACTTAGCTTTGATTGATCCCACAGATCCCGATGACCCCATCGCTCGCATGGCCTTTCCAGATGACCAAGAACTTGATTTTTCAGCCCACTCGATGCGAGATCCAATCGGAGACTTGAAAAAGCAAGTGGCTCCCCGCCTCACGCATCGGTATCCCGATCGAGCTCTTTTGCACATGACCCACTTGTGCCCGATGTATTGTCGCTTTTGTTTTCGCAAAAACTTGATGAATGAAACCGAACAAGAGCTTTATGGTGGAACTTTTCAACCTGCTTTTGAATATTTGAAAATAAATCCCCAAATTGAAGAATTGATTTTGACCGGTGGTGATCCTTTCATGCTCACAAACTCCCAGCTTCAAAAATTTTTTCAGAATTTGTTTTCGCAAGTCTCAACCTTGAAACGACTTCGGATTCATTCGCGCATGCCCGTAACGCTTCCTTCGCGGATTGATTCTGAGCTCGTTGACGTTTTAAAAAAATTTGTCCAGATTCCTCTGTTCGTTGTGACTCACTTCAATCATCCGCGAGAGATTCGCGAAGAGTCTCGAAAAGCTTTGGCTCTCCTGAGAAGAGCAAACACCACTTTGCTCAATCAGTCTGTTTTGCTCAAGGGAGTTAATGATTCAACCCCTGTTCTTCGCGAGCTGTTTTTGAAACTGGGAAATGAGCAAGTACTCCCCTATTACTTGCACCAACTCGATCCCGTGGCGGGAGGAGAGCATTTTCGAGTCCCGCTCGAAGAAGGACTTCAGCTGTGGCGCAGGCTTCGAGGACAAATGCCAGGGTATTTGATTCCCGACTATGTGCTTGAGCAAGACTCCGGAAAAGGGAAAATCTCCGTCGAGTCATTTTTTCACAATAGATCTTAGTCGAGTTCTCCGCATTCTCGACTCGAGACGATCTCGCAAAAGCCGATCAGCTAACCTGACGTGGTTGTCCAAGGTTCTTACCCACAACCACCGAGGGAGAGAACATGGCTGTTCCACACTTCGGCTCGAAGTTGCTCGTATTATCTATGGCATTGGCACTTTCGGCCTGTGCAAAAAAAACTTCGAATTCTGTTTTTACCGAAAACAGTGATGATCCCCAAACCCAATGCTCTCTCGGCTTGCAATGCCGAACGAATTCCCACTCAGTTTTTAGTGGAATGGGAAAACGGCGCAGTGACTCAACATGAGGCCGAGAATGCAGAGGTTTTTACTCGCGAATTTATCGAGAAAAATCTAGATTTGATCAAGTATGTTGAATTCAATAAAAAAGTTCGCCTCTCAAATGAGGACAATCTTCAAACGCAAGGATCGATAGCTGACCTTCAAACTTTAGCTTCTGCGAGCTGGGGACAAACTGCTATTGAAGCTTCAAACGCTTGGTCTCAGAATATCAAAGGAAGCGGAGTAAAAGTCGCTGTCATTGATTCTGCTGTCGATTACGAGCATCTTCAAATCAAACCGCGGCTTTCGCAAAACTTAGCCGAAATCAACGGCGTTGACGGTGTTGATGACGACAACAACGGATATATTGATGACAAATATGGCTGGGACTTTTTCGGTGATCAAGCCGAGCCCACAGTGATTCCACAAGTTGATCATGGAACCCATGTGGCCGGAGTCATTGTCGCTGATCACTCAACAGGAGGACTGAAGGGCGTGGCCCCCTTGGCCGAACTCATCCCTGCCAACTTTATGAATGCGGAAGGGTCTGGAGATTTTGGATCTGCCATCCGAGCCATTCGCTATGTTGCTGCTCGCGGTGCCAAAGTGATCAATGCCAGTTGGGGCGGAGACGCTTGCTCGCAAACGCTTCGATCGGTGATCAAACAATATCAAAATCAATTGCTATTTGTTTCAGCGGCCGGAAACGAAGGCGCTGACCTTGAATTTAAACCTGAATTTCCCGCGGCCTTTGACTTGGCCAATCAGCTCACGATTGCCGCTCATCGCTCGGATTTGTATTTGGCGGGGTTTTCGAACTTTAGTTTAAAATATGTTCAACTCGGAGCTCCCGGAGACTCCATTGTGAGCACGGTTCGTGGAGGCTACGCCGAAATGAGCGGCACCAGTATGGCAGCTCCTTTTGTTTCGGGAGCGGCAGCCCTTTTGTGGAGCGCCAAACCAACAGCCACGGTCCAAGAAGTTCGCCAAGCTTTGATCAACTCCGTTATCGTTCAAGACTACAAAGTTATGACGCGGGGTCGCCTCAACGTCCGTCGAGCTTTAGAAGCGATTCGACAACTTGTTCCATGATTTCAACCCAGCGCATGTTATGAATTCCCATGCGTTTATTTATTTCAGATTTATCCAAATATGTCGGCCAAGCCGTGACTTTGCGCGGTTGGGTTTACCAAACTCGGTCTTCTGGAAAAGTGAAGTTTCTTGAGCTTCGCGATGGAACAGGAATCGTTCCCTGTGTTTTCTTTTTAGCAGATTGCGGAGACGAAGCTTTTCAAAAATTTGAAGAGTTGACCCAAGAAACTTCGGTCGAAGTCAGCGGAGCTGTGCGCGAGCACCCCAAACACAAAGGCGTCTTTGAAATTGGCGTGAAATCCCTCTCTATTTTAGGGAAAGCCGAAAATTACCCCATCACACCCAAAGAACATGGCACCGATTTTCTGATGGAAAATCGCCACTTGTGGATCCGTTCGAAACGACAACATGCGATTTTGAGAATTCGATCCGAGCTGGTTTCGGCCATTCGTGATTTTTTTGATGGTCGAGGTTTTACTTTAACGGATTCTCCGATTTTTACTCCGAGTGCTTGTGAAGGAACTTCGAACCTCTTTGAAACCAAATACTTCGATGAAAAAATGTATTTGTCGCAAAGTGGACAACTGTATCTTGAGTCCACGGCTGCAGCTTTTGGTAAAGTGTATTGCTTTGGTCCTACTTTCCGAGCTGAAAAATCAAAGACCCGACGCCACTTGATTGAGTTTTGGATGGTGGAGCCTGAAGTGGCTTTCAATGACATGTACGACAATATGGAGCTCGCTGAACAATTCGTGGAATATATTGTTCAAAGAACAGTCAAAAATCGTCCCGAAGAATTTAAAACACTTGAGCGCGATGTCTCGAAACTTCTGCCAATCAAGGCCCCTTTTCCACGTCTGCACTACCGTGAAGCTTGCGAATTGATCATCAAAGAAAATCCCCAATTTAAGATCGGGGATGATTTTGGGGCCCCCGATGAGACTATTGTCTCTTCAAAATTTGATCGACCCGTTTTTGTCCATCACTACCCCTCTGCCATCAAAGCTTTCTACATGAAAGAGGACCCTCAAGAGCCCGGCTCTGCGATGGGTTGTGATTTGTTAGCCACTGAAGGTTATGGGGAAATGATTGGTGGCGGTCAACGCGAAGACAATCTCCAAATTCTCGAACGAAAACTCAAAGAACATCAACTCAGCGAAGCCGATTTTCGCTGGTACATGGATCTTCGAAGATACGGCTCATTTCCTCACTCGGGCTTTGGCCTGGGGCTGGAGCGGACGGTGGCGTGGATTTGTGGATTGCCGCATATTCGAGAAACTATTCCTTTTCCTCGACTTTACGGTCGTAGCTATCCTTGATGAGGAGTTGAAAAATGTCTGAAACCGAAAAAACCACTCAAGGTCGCTTGAGAGATCTTGAGCGTCGAAATGAAGTTGCCCTGCAAGGTGGTGGCGAAGTTCGAATTCAAAAGCACAAGCAAGGTGGGAGACTCACGGCTCGAGAGCGAATTGATATTCTCCTCGACCCTGGCAGCTTTGTTGAAACAGATCGTTTTGTAACTCATCGATGTACAAATTTTGAAATGGAGAAAACAAAATCTCCTGGCGATGGGGTCATCACAGGCTACGGTCGAATCAATGGCAAATTGATTTACTGTTATTCCCAGGATTTTAGTGTGATTGGTGGTTCGATGTCGCGAACTCAAGCCAATAAAATTTGTAAAATTATGGATTTGGCGGTGAAAAACGGAGCTCCTGTCATTGGCTTGAATGACTCGGGCGGCGCGCGAATTCAAGAAGGCATCGAGTCCTTGGGTGGATATGCTGACATTTTTACTCGAAACGTGATGGGCTCGGGCGTGATTCCGCAAATCACAGGCATTATGGGACCTTGCGCGGGAGGAGCTGTTTATTCTCCTTCGATCACTGACTTTATTTTCATGGTGAAAAAGACTTCCTATATGTTTGTCACGGGGCCTGACGTCATCAAAACAGTCACCCATGAGGATGTGACGAAAGAAGCTTTGGGTGGAGCCGCTGTTCATTCGTCAAAGTCGGGAGTGGCTCATTTTGCTTGTGAAGATGACAAACACACCTTGTTAATGATTCGTGAACTGCTCGGATTTTTACCTTCCAACAACTTGGATGAACCTCCGACATTGCCAACAGCGGATCGACCCGATCGAATTTGTGAGTCTCTCAACTCAACTATTCCCGACAGTCCCAAAAAACCTTACGATATGCTTTCCATCATCACCGAAGTTGTGGATGAACATTATTTCTTAGAAGTTCACAAACATTTCGCGGGCAATGTGATTGTCGGGTTTGCTCGTCTCAACGGTCGCTCGGTTGGAATCGTCGCCAACCAACCTCAAGTCTTAGCGGGTTGTTTGGATATCGATGCCAGCCGTAAAGCGGCTCGGTTTATTCGATTTTGTGATTCATTTAATATTCCGATTGTGTCTTTTGTCGATGTTCCTGGCTTTCTTCCCGGAACCGATCAGGAATGGAAGGGCATCATCACTCATGGGGCCAAATTGCTCTATGCTTATGCCGAAGCCACGGTCCCCAAAATCACGGTGATCACGCGAAAAGCTTATGGCGGGGCTTATATTGTCATGGGCTCTAAACTTTTGCGCTCGGATATCAATTTGGCATACCCGACAGCTGAAATTGCGGTGATGGGTGCTGAAGGCGCCGTCAATATCATTCACCGGGATAAGATTGCAAAAGCCACAGATGCCGCTGCCGAACGTGCTCGACTCACCAAAGAATACGAAGAGATGTTTTCAAATCCTTACGTGAGCGCCGAGCTGGGCTACACCGACGAAGTCATCGAGCCCGCTCTCACAAGGCGTCGCTTGATTGACTCACTCGAGATGCTCAAGAACAAGCGGGATATCATGCCTCCCAAAAAACACGGCAACATTCCTCTCTAGCGAAAGGCCCCAAGCTTATGCAAAAAAAGGAATTCAAAAAAATCCTGATCGCGAATCGTGGCGAAATTGCCATTCGAGTGACTCGTGCTTGTCGCGAGCTTGGAATCAAAACAGTGGCTATTTTTTCAGACGCCGATCGCGAATCTCTTCATGTCTTTTTGGCGGATGAGGCTTACAACGTGGGACCTGCGCCCAGTCGAGAGTCCTATTTGAATATCACCAAAATTTTAGACGTGGCCAAAAAAGCTGAAGTGGATGCGATTCACCCCGGCTACGGCTTTTTGTCAGAAAATATTGTTTTTGCAAAAGCTTGCACAGAGGCTGGAATTACTTTTATCGGTCCCACGGCAGCCAATATCGAAGCCATGGGAGACAAACTTTCAGCGAAAGCTTTGATGAAGAAAGCCGGAGTGCCCACCGTTCCGGGCTCTGATGGATCGGTTGAAACCCTCGAAGAAGCCCGTGCTGTGGTGACAAGAATTGGACTTCCGGTCATGATCAAAGCTTCGGCTGGCGGAGGCGGTAAAGGCATGCGAGTCGTCCGAGCTGAAGCCGAACTCGAGAGTGCTTTCCGAGCTTGTCAGTCGGAAGGTCAAAACTACTTCGCAAACAAAACCGTTTATATCGAAAAATTTATCAACGATCCGAAACACATCGAAATTCAAGTTTTTGGCGACACTCACGGAAACGTGGTCCATTTGTTTGAACGAGAGTGTTCGGTTCAACGACGTCATCAAAAGTTAATCGAAGAGTCTCCAAGCCCCTCCGTTCCTCCCGAAGTTCGAAAGAAGATGGGAGAAGTTTCGGTCAAAGCCGGAAAAGAAATCGGCTACGTGGGCGCCGGCACTATTGAGTTTATTTTCGATAACTCGACAAAAGAATTTTATTTCATGGAGATGAATACGCGCCTTCAAGTCGAACACCCCATCACGGAGATTGTGACGGGCGTGGACTTGGTCAAAGAGCAAATTTTTGTGGCTCTTGGGCGCCCTTTGTCTTTTCAACAGTCCGAGCTCAAACAAAAAGGCCATGCCATTGAAGTGCGGATCTGTGCTGAAGACCCCATCACGTACAAACCTTCTCCGGGGCTCATTCGAGCTTGTCGCCATCCACAAGGGCCTTTTGTCCGCGTGGACTCTTACGCTTACCCGGGCTATGAAGTGCCGATTTATTATGACCCGATGATAGCAAAAGTGATCACTTGGGGCGAGACCCGTGAAGAAGCCATTGCGCGCATGCAACGTTCGCTGACGGAGTTTATTCTTTCGGGAATTAAATCCAATATTGTTTTGCACCGATCGATTTTAAAGCATCCCAAATTTTTAGATGGAACTTACACCACGCAGTTTCTTGAGAAAAATTTTGAAGTGATCGAACCGGAACTGTTCACGGAAGTGGACGAACATGTCTTTTTGATTGCGGCGGCCATCACAGCCTTCAATGACCGCAAGTCAAAAGATGTTCGAGGATTGAATATTTTCTCGAATTGGAAAAAATCCGGACGCAGAATGCAGTTGAGGGTCTAACTATGTATTTCGAAGCAGAGCTCAAAGGAAAAAAGTATAAAGTTGATGTCGTTGAGACTCGTCATTTGTGGAGAATTTCAATTCAAAAAGAATCTGAATCCTGGATTCACCACGATATTTCAAAAACCGATTATCAAAAATCGGAAAGCTATTTCAGTTTTTTGTTCAAAGGTGTTTCTTATTTGATCGATGTCGTCGGTCGCGACACCGAGTACACTGTTTTTACTCGCAACTCGTTCCGAACCGTCAAAATTTTTAATGATGAGATGCTATTGCATGAATCTCTCAAGCGAGGTGGCGGACTGGGAGCTGCTCGCGAGCTTCGGGCTGGTATGCCAGGCAAAGTGATCGAAGTTTTTGTGAAGGCGGGGGATGTTGTCAAGACCAACAAGCCTCTGCTGATTATGGAAGCCATGAAAATGGAAAACGAGATGCGAGCCGCCAGTGATGTGAAGATTAAAGAAGTCTGCATCAAACAAGGCGACTCGATCGAGTCCGGTCAGTTGCTGATCAAGTTCGAGGATCCGACTTCGCTTTGATCACAAAATCAGGATTGTTTAGCTTTTAATTTGGGTTCGAGATCAGTGGTTTTGAATCCTACTTAAAATATTCCTGCGAAAAGGTCGCGCTTGCACCCGGGCCAATAAGGTGGGCCACTCCGTTTTTCATCTCACGAATAAAGAAAACAGCGACATCGCCCTTGTTTAGAAGAACGTCGAAACCGGAAATAGGATTCTTATCTACGGGAAGTTTCAACGTCTTCGCTTCCATTTTGCCCTTAAGAGTCTCCAGGACATCGACTTGCATGAGACCAGTGAACTTTTGTTGGTCATAAGAGACTGACATTACTTTACCTAAAACAACATACTTGGCGGAAGTCAGCGATTTCGCTTCTTGACTCACCAACTCGCTTCCTTCCGCGAGCAAGCTCACGAAGATGAAAACAGTCGGCGCGAGCATCGAAAAAATCTTCATCGGGCCTCCTTCGAAAGTAAATCACAACGACGCTGAGTCGTCCACATATCAAATCCTAAAAACGTGACCAGGATCTAAAATCGGGCCGCCCTCTATCCTACTCTATCTCAAAGAATCAGGAAGCCGGATGCCTTACTTGGAAGCTCCCAAATTGAGGGTTCCGGGGCGATGGTTTCGAAGTCAGTGCGTTTTATTTCAATTTTTTGAAGGAAAAAAAGAGGCCTCTGCATTGCGAAGACCTCTGGCTCAGGATCGAGTGTTTTTGAAACACCTCAAGCAGAGGTGCCCGACGGGACTATTGAAAGAGAACGGGAAATTTATAATGTTGTCTCAGAAACGATTCGGTGAGTTTCTTTGCCTGACTGTCCCAGCCGCCATTGTCACTCTCGACCGCGCTATAAAAATTACGATTTAGCCCTTCAAATGACTGAAGATCCAAGCTTGTTTTTAGAATTTTCCCTCGAACCTCTGAGTTTCTTGGGTAGTCGCTTCCGAACTTCGCCATCGCATTTTCAAGAACGCTTGCGGCCTGATTCATTCCCAGTTTGCGTAATCCATCCACCGCTTCAGGTGCCATCCAGCCGTCACTGTTACCAAAGTATCCATAAAATCCATCGCGTCGAATGTCATCTAAAGTCAGATAGGTCGAATAGAGAATTTGAACTTCCTGAGGTGCTGCATGAAACGAACTCAAAGCGTCTTCAATCGGGCGTGAAGGAATCCATCGGAAATCGATATAAGGGGCAATAATACAAGCGAAATTGCACGGAATAATTTGTCCCAACTTTGTTAATCGTTCAGTCTCTTCCTTTGCAAATTTATCCGAGACCCAACTCCCAGCCACCTTGTTCGGATGCTAGACCATGAAAAAAACTTTCGTCCAAATTCTTGAAAACTTCTCGTCTCATTGGTTTTTGTTTCTCTTGAAGCTCGAATGCTCGCATAAGAGCGGCTGCAGTTTTCTCCATTCCAAATTTTTTGAATGCAGAGGCCGGCCATCAGGGTTACAGATTGATTATGAGATTGGAAATAGCGATAAAATCCATGAACTGTATCGAGATAGCAAATCGAGGCGGCGAGAAGATCTCGCTGAGGTTCGGGCAACGACTGAAAATATCGACGGATCTCTTGATCATTCCTTCTGCGCTTGAGGAGGATGTCCATATCGATGAGGGAATTTAACAAGTATAAATGGTGTACAAGAGGGCGAGACGGGACTTTTTCGGTTGATCCAGACCCTTGTGGTGGAGGACGAAGGTTCAATGAGTGCAGATAAGACCGGGCCTCCAGCAAATATATTCCGTTGAGCGATACCAATAGATCGAAATGAAAAGTGTGCAGACTGCAAGTATCCAAAAAAAAGGTCTTTTCATAACTTTTAATAAACGTACCGTCATGTGGTCATTATTCGAATCTTTGAAACATCCAGCCTCAAACTAAATTTGCTCCTACTTCCCCTGATTTTTTATGGAACTGTAAATGACCAAAGCAAACCATAAAGAGACTGGGGTGAAAGCTATTGCGATCGAAACCATCTTGTTCACCCCAAAATATTGAAGAATGGGCGGAACAAACAAGAGTCCTAAAAAGAAAAGCAGCATTATAATCAAGACTTCGAAGAGAGTTTGCCCACCATATCGCATTCAATCAAGTTTGTAATAGTTTAGAGCTGGAGTCATCTTCAATCAGTTGATCGGTTTGAAATGCGAAAATGGCTTTTGCATTTCTGAAATTTCGCTAGGTGCAACAAAAGTACAAATCCGCCCCATTTTTTCCCAATAATTGGCAACTTGGGTGATCGTGTGCCTCTTCAAAAGCCGATGGAGAAGCCCACTCAAAACCTCAATAACAGTGGAATCTTTGGATTCAAAACAAGAGGAGATCTGTCAGACACAAATCCTAGATTTTTAAGAACCGCGAAGTGTCCCTTCGCAAGTTCCAAAGTTTCATTTTCTTTGCCCGTCTTAGGCTTGTAGCAAGCAATGACAATTTCACCGTTTTTCATCCTTTTCTCCTTTTTTTGACTTAAAATATTTCGTCCAGCCCTCAACAGCACCCACAAGACGGTCCCGCTCAAGGTGATAAATACGCTCTCTGCCTTTTTGATCCACCGATAGAAGTCCGGCTCCTTCCAAAATCGAAAGATGTCGGGTTGTCGTAGGCCAAGAACAACTAAATCGGTCGGCGATTTCACCCGCCGTCATGGATCCTCCGCGAGCCTCAAGGATCGTTAAAATCCTGCGTCGACTGTCGTGAGCTAGCGCCTCGAAAACTTGACGCCATTCTTGAAGTTCACTTGTGCCAGACCTGACCATGAAACCGACATACTTAGCCTAGAGGCTAAATGTCAACGTTAATTAGCCTATGAGCTAAATAATGTAATGGGCCAAATTCAAGCGCCTGTCTCAGGACAATTCCTATCGGCTTCGCTGTTTGGGAGAAATCGGAAAAAATCCAAACACAACACGGCGCCCGTTTCGGTGCCGGAATTTCCAACGACATCCCCCTGCGATTTGATGAACTTGAGGCAAAGATCACGGATTTTATCGACGTCTTTATCGTCAATCGTAAAGACATCCGTGAAGTGAATCTCCTCAGCCAAGTTGCTCCCATCAAGTGCGATCCGTCGCCAATTCCAGTGGTGAAGAACTGTTCGCGGATCATCTCTCAATGTGAACACATTGCCAGAGGCATGCTTAAAACGATCGCCCGTTCGCACCACGAGCTTCATTTGCGTCAGTTCATGCAAAATTTTTTCAATTAAAGGCTTCGGTGTCCTGAGCTCTTCCGCCATGGCCGCGGCAGTTTGTAGGCGTGATGAACTGGTCAGAATATGGACTGCGCTGTAGAGCCCATTGGAATAATAGAGATCTTTCTGTGCCTCATCGATATGCTCTTGATGTGAACTGATGTTACTCAGTTGGCTTGAAACCGAGCTGAATTCCGTTTTTAAGCGAACAATTTTTTTTCGCAGCAACTCACGCACTCTCCTTGAGCCGGATCGGTCGTGCATCAGGAGCAGAAGACAATAGCGCTCCTCATTTTCACTCAAAGCGGCAGCCTGACAGAACTGAATCATGTGATCGGTTGTAAGCTCGGCTTTCCCGTGGAGAACTTGCGAAAGATAGCTGCGCTCACAGCCACACAGGGCTGCCAGCTGAGAAATTTTTCCTTTGGACTTCTGAAACTCAAGCCAGGTTTTCAGAACTTCTTTGTACGTCTCGCAACCGTAGATATTCATCGGAGCTCCCATTTTGTAATAATTCATAACGATATGTCGTAATATTTTCATAATAAATAAATTGAAGCCGCTTTTGGAGGCAAGTAGTTTGACTCGAACAAGGGGGTTTTTTATGACGATTACAATGAAATTGATGTCTCCGATGATTTCACTGATGATTCCAATGAGTGTTTGGGCAGGCCCGCGTAGCGGAGGTGGTGGATTTGGAGTTTCATGTCCTGCGACGCCAGTCTCGGCGGCGAGCTTAGAGCTCCTCGATCTGTATGAGGCCCGAGCGGCTGGACATCAAATGCAGACTCCGCTGGGTGATTTTAAACAAGAGTATTTGCGAGCTGTCGGCCGCCTCAATGCGATGGCCGGAGCACCCAACTACGTGGATGAGTATCGCGAGAATATCGAAGAAAATTTGAAGAAATTCTTTCAGTCCGTGCAATGGCTGAAGAACAAAAAAAGATTTGCCAGTCGCGCAGGATCTGGGAAAGGTTCCATGGATTCCCAGCCAGTGCGAACTCAAACAAATCGCGTATTTCGACGACTGGAATAAAACAATTTACATCTTGCAGGACGAGTACAATCTTTTGATGCCACAGGACCAGGCGGCTTTGGTTTTTCACGAACTCTGGTTTTCTTACTCTCGATCACTTGGTGAAACTTCCTCAGAATTCAGTCGACGCCTAACAGGTTTTGGATTTGTGAGTACAAAATTCAATTCGGATCTTCAATGGTCCTTTTCCGCATGAGTCAGAGATTTGGTTTGGTCTCGAAAAAGCGGCTTCAAACGGAGCTTTGGTCACCGCGGATCAAACGGCGACCGCACTGGTCACCTCATTCCAGGACGCAACAAAAACCAAGATGATCTTCTTGTTTCAACATCTTTTTGGGCGCCCGCTTTTTACCGAAACCTTTGCTGTATTGCCTGCGATGAACCTTGAATTTGAAATCATTCCCGTCACAAAACCCTTTCCACATCTTGTGCGTGTTCTAAAAACTCCCGATCTTCATATTGATTTCACAGTTCCTGTTCGAGGTGCTGCCTTTGAGGGAATGGGTTACGAATTCATATTTATGGCCAAACGGGTTCTTCCCTTTTCATGGACCTTCTTCTTCACAAGCAAGTTCTCCAGACTTCTTATACGACACTTTAGTTATGTCTCGAGCGCGCCTCTTCGGACGAGCAATGGGAGGTGCGTTTGTTCTGAAAAAGATTTTTGTCAGATTCGATGATGGACTCCACATTGAGGCTTGTGTAGAACCATGAACCATGGTTCATCAATCCAATCCGAATAGGGCACCGGACTCTGATTTCGAAGCCGGCTCCTATGCACACTTGGTCAAAAACAATTCTTGCCGTTTGCTCGATCAGAGACGGACACCGGGGACCATTGAAAACATCGATTTTGAAACTGGGTTTTTTCGCTGGAGGATCGGCGATTTCGAAGACAAGGGCAGATTTTGGGACGTTCCTCTAGAAGATGTCGTTCGATATCAATTTGCCAAAAACTCATCGGTCCTTGATGCTTCGGCTCTTCAGGAAATCACCAGTTTGGTGGAGTATTTTCGCAAGCCACTCATCATCACGCCCTCTGTTGAACAGCTGGAAAACTTTCAGCGAGAGATCGATGCCCATGCTGAAATCGCAAAAATTTGGCTTCAAAAACATTCTGACTATTTTAAAAAGCACTCCACATTTGACTTCCAAAAAATGCAAGGCTCAAACGAAATATCGTCGGATCTGCTGAAATTTTTAAAAGAAAATGATGTCGCTGAAATCGAAAAAAAAACTGCTGACACCTACGTTTTGAATCCACAATCTGGAGAATGGATAAAAGGATTGCAGATTGCGGCCGCCGAAGCGGGAATGAAAGAGTTTCGCGGGTTAATCGTCAGAACAAAGGATCTCTTTGATGGAATCGGCAGTCGGCAGTTGCGACAAAAATACATGAAGCTTCGGCTTGGGTTTGTCGTCGCCCTGTTTGATCTTTTAGGAAAGCAAGAAGTCATCCTTTACCGAGGAATGTCGACCGACGGGAGTTGGTCTCCGAGTTCAACCAGGTTCTTTTCTTCGTGGACGTTTTCCAAGGAGGTTGCAGAATCGTTTGCTCGTTTGGAACCCCACCAGCAATCGAAAAACTCCTATCTTTTAAAGAGAACCCTGCCGACCCGAAAACTTTTTATGACTTACATTGAAACCAGGGAAATGAATCTTCAATATCAAGAAGTCGAAGCCGTTGTTGCACATGACCCAGCCGACGAGAGACTCTGGTGATTCGGTCGTCTCAGGGTGCTTTTTCTTTCAAACTAGCTTTTTGATGAAATAAGTATGGGTTGGATCATCCTGAGTCAAATCTTGTTGAAATCCGAGTGCCAAATAAAAAGGAATGGCGGCAGGGTTGTGTGTTCGAAGCCTCACGACCTCAAAGTTGAGAGCGGCATGCTCCAATATTTTGCTCACAATGATTTTCCCAAGTCCAGATCTCTGCCTTCGTCGAGAAACGTAGACATGGCGAATCCTTCCGACTCTTGTGTCATCTGCATAGGGATCAACATTGACACCGCCCAACGAAACCAGCTGACCAGAATCATCACGAACTGCAAACAGCGCCTCGCCAGGTTTGTTAAAGCAATTTGTCCCTTGCTCCCAATCTTCTTTCATTTTCTTCAAGAAAAAATGCCCATCTAATGTCGCTTCTTCGACAAGTCGATTCACTTCATCCGGCAAATGGGTGATTTTTTCAATTTTCATTTTTAGAGCTTACAACGTTTGGTCATCAATTGATGTCACAGTTTGAATCCGTTCGGTATTTATAGTTCGTATCAAGGCGATTGCCCATATAGCCTTTGATGCTGTTTGATGAGCTATCGACGATTAATTCGAAAATTTGGAAATAATTTCCCACGAGAACCAACCGTCCAGGACTGCTTTCTCTCACATTGTAGCAAGCCAAGTAAGGATCATTGCTCGTGTGAAGTTTCCCATAAACTATTGATGTTTCCGTCAAAGTAAAATCACATCGTAGTCCGATTCCAGGAATTTTCGAAATAAAATTGAACCGACTCGCACCTTCAAATCTGTAAACCCCAGGAGACTGGAATTTTTTGCCTGTTTCACTGTCGATCGTCGAAATTTTAGCACACTCAATTCGTCGAACCGAACTCAGATCTTGTGCTTTTACAAGTGAAGATCCAAAGAAAGTAAATCCCATCACAAAAAAAATGATTTTTAAAGCTTTTCTCATTGTCGACCGACCTTTCAAATGAGGGGAATCATCTCCCGTTATTCACTTCGATGAATTATTCATGTGTTTACGAGCGAAGTTTGTGCCAATCTGAAAAACTGATGTCCTCGTCGTAAACACAGAAGCGATGGCAATGATCTTAACACCAGGCCACAAAAAGTCCTTTTGTCGAACTTTTTGACAAAACCATTTTCACCTTCACGCCCTGACCAGGGACAATTCAATCGAGTCAAGCTTCGTTGAGGGCTCGATCAATTTCCGATCCCAGGGCGAAACAGAGCATTTCAAACTCCTCGGCTACCGGGTGAAGCAAAATCCCTCGCTCTTTTAGAATCATCAGATCTCACCTCGACAAGGTCCAAAAATCATTCGGCAAACTGACAATCTCGAAAAGAAGCGATGGCTGATTTGTCTTTTTCGTTGAAGAGAGTGGCCGCAGAGCCATCCAGAACAATCAAATATTGCGGCTGTTGATCTTTGACAACAAAAGCTTTTTGCAGTCTTCGACCGCTCTCAACAAACTCCATTTTGATTTCGACTCCCTCGCGGCCTTGGGTGAACAACTTGGTCCCGATTTCAACGTGGGGCACTTGATCAATTTTTTCAACTTTTAGAATATGTTCTTCGCCAGCAGCGAGATCCTCTTGAAACTCATTGTTGTCATTGAGGTCATGCAAGAGACATTGGGCCAAGACAATCGAAGACAAACTCTGAACTCTTTCGTTGAGAGGCAAAGGAGATCGGGTCGCACAGCCCATAAATAGACCCAAGCACCCGACACCAAATACAGTCAACCGACCAAGTTTCGCTCTTCTTGCATTTTTTGATTTCACGTCAGCGGCTCTTCCAAAACTTGTTCTTTTTTGGCTTCAAAAAAGCCGACGATCAAAACAGCAAATTCAAAAAGAAAAACCATCGGAACCAACAAAATCAGCATACTGACCAAATCGGGGGGTGTGACAATCGCCGAAATCGCCGCTATCGTGACGATGGCATATTTGCGATTCGCTCGTAAAAATTTTTGAGAAATGATTCCCAGCAGCCCCAGAGTCACAATCACCAAAGGAAGCTCAAAAGCAAAACCAAAAACCAATCCTGTCGTTGTGACAAAGCCCATATACTGCTCAATGGTGATCATCGGTGCTGCGGCCGTTGGATCATAATTCATCAAAAAATGAAAAGCGAGGGGGAGAGCTAAAAAATAAGTGAAAGCAATTCCCACCAAAAAAAGAAAAACACCCGAAAAAATAAAGCCCACCGCAATTTTTTTTTCTTTGAGGTAAAGGCCCGGCTCGATAAATTTCCAAATTTGAAACATCCACCAAGGAGAGCTCACAATCAAAGCTCCAAAAAAACCGATTTTAATATGCGCCATAAACAAATCCACCGGCCCCGTGTAGACCAGTTGCCCATTCGGTAAATAAGGCGCAATGGGATTTTTGAGGTAATGAAAAATTTCTGAAGCAAAGCGGTAGCAAATCGCAAAGCCCGCCCCCCAGCCCCCAAAGAATGCGTACGATTCGAAAGCGGAGCTCTTTCAAATGATCCATCAAAGATTGAGAGCTCAATTCAGCCTGACCCATCTTTGGATTCCTTGTTGACCGCTTGATGAGCGCCTTGTCCGTTTGCTTGATGAGCATTTGGATTGGCTGTTTGGGCCTCAACTTGTTGAGAATTTTGAATCACCTTCGGGTTGGACTCTTGATTGATCTGTAAATCTTGAATTTTTTTTCGTTCTTCAAGAAGAGAAATTTTACTGGACTCAACAGTAGCAACAACCTCTTCAAAAGGTTTTCGGATGTCTGAGGTGGATTTTCGAAATTCCTCGGTCAGGGAATCTCGACCCCTCTTGAGCTCGTTGACAAATTTTCCAATTGTTCGAGCCAGCTTCGGCAAATCCTCTGGCCCAATGAGAACTAGAGCCAAAATCCCGACAACGAGAACTTCTAAAAAACCTAAGCCAAACATAGACCAGAACTTCTCAACGCTCGGTGGCCGGGTCAAGATGAAAAAGAATTAGTCTTGGAAAGCTTTACGGCTTTGATCGGATGGAAGTGCAACAATTCCGAGCTCACTCAAGCGATCCCGAGCCACTTCTGAGCCAGTTTGAGGTATTTGTCATAAAGGCGCAAAACACTCTCATCAGTTTGAAAAAACGATTTTTGCGCGACAAAGCTCAAAACGTCTGCCAGCTCGAGAAACTGCTTCGACATGGTTTTAAAAATAAACGCTTGGCGATCTTCGCGTTGCAGGTCGGCGAGAGCCGCATAGGCCGAACCGCCAAGGTCAGCGTAATAATCAATATCAATAATTTTTCGTTGAAGTGAGTCTGCAAAAAGCCCGCTCAAGCAAAGTGTGCGATCCCCGAGATCTTTGAGAAGTGCCTGCCTGGCCATGGGCTCTGACTGCTGGGCTGTTAGCCAAACTTCCGCAAAAGTTTGGGGGCGTCGTTCACCCGCTTCGGTCGGGGCCTCGCTGGGAAACAAGTTTCGTGTGTCGACAAAAAACTCCAGAAGTTCGACAAGATAATTGCTG
The DNA here is from genome assembly GCA_037367405.1 of Ottelia alismoides. Taxonomy (NCBI): domain Eukaryota; kingdom Viridiplantae; phylum Streptophyta; class Magnoliopsida; order Alismatales; family Hydrocharitaceae; genus Ottelia; species Ottelia alismoides. The sequence goes on from JAZKJV010009552.1 coordinate 33,843, forward strand.
ACCGCTGGGTTTGCTTTGACTTTTAATTTTTGCAGTCCCGCATCGACCACTTCTTCAAAATGCTGTCGAGGTGAAACAAAAATCTGCACACTCATCCTCCTTTTTATCGGACCTTTTCCTTTTTCAGTTTAGGATCATTTCTCGGGCTGAGACAAAAAATGACTCAAAATTTGGCTTTTGGTCCAATTTTCTCCTTATGTTTTAAAACGAAACATCCGAAGATAAAGAATCATGAGGATTTACTTAATAAGTTCTTATTTCTTGTATTCGTTCTCCTTATCGGTCGACCTGAGGCGAGTTACGCTCTGACTGAAAAAGAACGTGATCATTTGCGAAGTTTACCGGCGTGGTTCCCCTCGAGCGCATGTCGGGCAGACCGCGTTTTTAGAAAGTGTTTTGTTTGGAGTGAAGATGAGTGCGTGGGTGTTTCTCAGGCTGTCGCACAAAGTTGCCTCAATATGCATAAGGATTTTTTTATGAAAGACCAAGCCTCTTCACTGGAGGACTGGCAAAATCGCCTCACCGTTTGCACACAAAAAGACATTCGGGCTCGCATGCAAGGGCGGGTGATCTCTTCTCTCGATTGTAAAAACAAAGGAGTTCCGTGATGAAATCTCTTTTGCTGATTGCACTCTTTCCTTTTTTGAGCCAGGCCCAGTCACCTCCCGATGAAAAAAAAGCTTTGTGGACTTGTTTAAAAGAATTTCGAACTCATTTTCTTTCTTGTGCAGATGCGGCTTGTTCAAAAACACGAAACTTTGGAACAGCAAGTGGTGAGCCCGACACTGCTTTTGTCACCCGAATGACCTTGCCCTCGCCAACGGCCGGAGTTTCACCGTCTCGATTTTTTATTGTGACCGAGAAAGGAGTCTATTTTGCCGATCAGACTCCAGCCGCGGGAAAAGTTGGCGGATTCTTGGCACCTCAACTCAACTTTAAACTCCGTTTTCCGACAGGCTCCGAGGAGAATAGCCAAAAATGCTTTTCAGCGAGTCTTGGGGTTTTTTGGGATACTTTTGCAAAAAACTCGAAGTGTGAATCGGAAGCTTCTGAACTCACTCTCGAAAAAGTTCGCTCTCAACCCTACGAACAAAGTCTTGACCCCGTTTTGACTTCCCTTCGATCAGAACTCATTCGCCACGCACAAGAAGCAAAAATTTATGCTTGCCGAGAAAAAATATTAAAAAATGCAGAGGCCGCTCTCTGTCCGTCAAAATTGCCCGTCAGATTGAGTTCAGAAGAAGACAGTTACAAAAAAATATTGAGTTTTTCAACGAGTGCCTGCTCGGGTTTTTTGCAATCCGAATTCAATGAGGAAATTGTCAAACTGAACACTTTCAAGGACTTTCTTCGCCGCTCGGGCGCTCCCTTGAAAAGTTCAGGGACCGGCCCTCAACCATCAGGGGCCCGCTAGCTTCAAGCCAGCGGATTGGTGGGTCCCACAAGGGCTGTGACAGATTCACCTGAAAACAAATTTTGAGCGACTGTTTGAATTTCATCGGCCGAGACAGCTTCTAGTTTTTCGGCATAGGCAAAAGCCTCTTGGTAATCAATCCCATAGAGATCTTCGTAAAGAAGGGTGCTCGACAAAGCTGAGGTTCGTTGCAGCTCAATATCGTGGCGACCGATCAAGTATTTTTTTGCTCGTGAAAGCTCCTCGGCTGAAAGTTTTGTTTGCATCAATTTCTCAAACTCGATTTTCATCATGCTCAGCGCTTTTTCAACTTTCTCAGGAGAGCAGCCAATATAAGCGCCAAAGGTTCCGGCTTCGAGCCCTTCAATTTTGACCGGACTCACCGAGTAAGCCAATGACTCTTTATCTCGAAGCTCGAGAAACAGACGCCCCCCTTGCCCCGCGAGGACAGATTGAATCAGCTGTGTGGCAAACCGTCGATCATCGGTCATTGAAAAGCTTCGATAGCCATGGACAAGATGAGACTGCTCTTTTTTGAAACTTCATAACTGACGGCACCGGATTGTAGTGCCGACAATTCAAATGCCAGCCGAGCTTGAGAGAGCCTGGGTTTGTGGCGGACAAGCTCTCGCACAGTTTCGATCCAAAAAGAGCGATCAAAATTTCCACACAAAGCAAAGTGCCATTTCGAGTTTCCAAAAGTTGTTTTCCAGTAAGACAGAATTTTTCCTGATTGATGGCTGATAGGGATTCTTCGGTCCCTAAACTCTCTTTCTGGTAGGGGTGGTCCTGAAACATTTTTTTCAAATAGTTTTGAAAACAATCTGACTGGGATTGTCTTTTTTATTTTTGATCTGCTCAAGCTGAAGCAACTTCTCTCGCTCGATAACATTGGGAACAAACATCGGGTTCAAAAAACAGTCTTGAAACAACTCAGCGCCCGCTTTTTCAAAAGTTTTCAAACACTCTAGGCTCATTCCAAGCGAATTTCGTCCCACAACGGGTCCTAATTGCAGAGCAGAATCATCCAAAATTCTGAGAATTTCACTTTCTGAGCGAGACTTCGTGCCACTCATCCAAGCTCGCGAAAACAACTCGGCAAGCCCTTCTTGACCAAAAGGCTCAGCCCGTTGACCTCCAATTTGGGCGGCTCGAAAGCTCACAAGGCCGGTGTCTAAAGAGGGTCTCAAAAGCAATCGATTACCATCGCCTAACTCAAGCACTTCCACTTGGGGTCGACTCGGCTTGGATTGAAACGACAGCTTCTGAATCTTGAAGGCTTTCCGACGGCTTTCGACGAGGTTCGTTTTTGCTCCAAAGTTTTTTTTGAATTTTTTCAAAAAATTTTGGGTGATTTTTTTGACTTGTTCTTTTTCCTCAGCCACCGTCATTGAAATTGTCAGCTGATCGCTTTTGAGATACTTTCTGGCCACTCGGATCACTTCTTGTGGGTGTGACTTGGCGCAATTGTTTCATGTAAGTGTCCACTTGCCGAGGATTGTAGAATTGGAACTCCGCCGAACCAAATTTTCGAGCTAAACCATCGACCGTCTCAGCCGAAGTCACTTCTCCCACTTGCAAGTTGACCAGGGCCCGAAGGACTTCTTCTTTCTGAGGGGGGTCAGTCAAAATTTTCTCGGTCTCTTCGAGAATTCCTGACAAAATCTGCTCAAGTCTTGCCACTTCAAAGCTCATCGAAATCATCATCAAGCCCCCTTCTTGCGGAAGGTAATTGCCGACCCCAATCGAGTTGGCCAAAGGCTCATCCAATCGCAAACGCTTGATCAAACGAGAGGACTCTCCTTGTCCCCAAATAAAATGCCAGCACGTCCAAAGCGGGAATATCCGGGTGATCAGCACCGGGGATTTTCCAAGCTAAATATCCAATGGATTGTTGGAAGTTGGTTTTTCTCGACTGCGAATTTAGTTTTGGTTTGTTTCGGTTCGCGAATCCGTTTTGATTTTTCCAGTTTGTTTTGGGGATCTCGGAAAAATACTGCTCGATGAGTTTACGCCCCGCCTTGGTCTCAAAATCACCGGCGACCACAAGAAACATATTGGGTGGAGTGTAGCGAGAGCTGTAGTAATTGCGAATTTTAGCAGCCGATAGTTTTTTGATGTTTTTTTCAAAACCAATGACTGGAATACGATAATTGGATTTTGCAAAAGCTGTTTTAAACAGCTGCTGACTGGCTTGTCGACCCAGTGAATCTTGTCCTCTTTGATTTCTTCGATGACAACTTGTCTTTCATTGTCAATTTCATCAGCATCAAATTCAGGGTAACCCATCATTTGAGAAACAACCTGAAGGGCCGTTGAAAAATATTCTTTTGAAATCGTCACATAAAAAACTGTTTGATCAAAAGATGTGTAAGCATTGAGCTCGCCGCCTGCCGCCTCGACGGTTTTGGCGATTTCACCAACTTTAAAGTCCCGAGTTCCTTTGAAAACCAAATGTTCAATAAAATGTGAAATTCCTTCTTCTCCTCGCCCCTCATCGGCACTTCCCGTCCTCACCCACATTTGCACCGAGACAACAGGAGATTTGCGATGAGGAACCGCCAAGACAGTTAAACCGTTTTTAAGTTGATATTTCTGAATCATTCTCTATTTTCTCCTCATGAGTTTCGGTGTGTACGTCCACATTCCTTATTGTCTTCAGCGCTGCCGCTATTGTGACTTTGCCACTTATCTTTTTGAAGAGACCGTGAAGAGTCAAAACTACATTGCTGCGCTCTTATCTGAAATTCAACAAGGAGCTCCCTCGTTTCATCCCCAACCTCTGTCGACCATTTATTTTGGCGGAGGCACGCCTTCTCTTCTGAATCCAGACGAAATTCTAGCGATTCTGAGCCAGCTTGAACAGTCTGGGTTTACGCGGTTGCCGGACTGCGAAGTCACTTTGGAGATCAACCCCGCCACGGTCACTCCAGAAAACTAAGGTCCTATCAAAAGATGGGCATCAATCGATTTAGTGTGGGAGCTCAGACTTTTCAGGACTCTTTTTTGATTCGGATGAATCGGAAACACACGGCCGAAGAAACACGCCAAACTTTGCGGCTCCTCTCCGAACAGAAACTCAACTATTCTTTCGATTTGCTTTTTGCACTACCGCACCAAACTTTAGAGCAGTTGCAAGCTGATTTGACAGAAGTGGGTCAATGGCTTCCTCCTCATATCAGCCCTTACTGTCTCACGGTTCCCGAAGGGCATCCATGTCATTCAATCGACCCAGCGATGATCAGCAAGTCGAAATGTTTTCTTTTGATCTCGACCTGCCTCAAAAGGTTTGGCTACCAGCAATACGAAATTTCAAATTTTTGTTTGCCTGGTTTTGAATCTCGCCACAACAGTTTGTATTGGGCTGATCAACCCTACTGGGGTCTTGGGCTCAGCTCTCATTCCTACAATCCCGCGTTGATCGTTTCGGTGCCCGTTGGTGGAACCCTCGGTCCATGGCAGAGTATCTCGAATGGGTCTCTTCACCGACTCAAAAATCAGACCTTCTCGCGCGACCCAAAACTCTCGTCGAAATTTTAAGTCTCTCTGAATCTTTGACTGATTTTTGCCATACTTCTCTTCGGAGACACTCGGGCCTCTCTCTGCAAGAGCTGAAAGCTAAGTTTGGTGAATCCATCGCGCAAAAAGTGGACAAAACCGGCCCAGAATCTTCTTCGACGCGGCCTTCTGTCTTTCGACGCGCACGCTCAGTCGTTTTGTCTAACCGAGGAAGGGCGAGTTCTCTCGAACCAGGTTTTTCTCGAACTGACCTTTCTCAGAGACAAATCTGCACCGGTCTGATTCTTGACTTTCGCTTTTGAAAGGCTCAAGTTTATGCTGAATTTTTGCCAAGGATGAATCATGAGCGAAGACAATAAAACTGAAGCCACGCCCGAGGGGACTTCAAGTCCAGAGGATTTTCAAAGGTTGAGCGAAAAATACAAAAATGATTACTTGTATCTCCGCGCTGAATTTGAAAATTACAAGCGAAACGCGATTAAAGAGCGCAGCGAGTTGATCAAATACGGTGCCGAGCGACTGGTCGTCGAGATGCTGGGTGTCTTGGACAACTTTGATCGGGCCCTCGAGGTTCCACCTCGTCCCGAGACCCTTCAAGACTATGCCAAAGGTGTTGAATTGACTTCAAAAGAGTTTCGCACAGCTTTGCAAAAGCTCGGTGTCCAAGAGCTGCCCGCTCTAGGCTTGGCTTTTGACCCAAATTCTCACGAAGCCCTGGGCTCTGAACCTACGAATGAATTCACTTCAGGTTTTGTTTGCAGAGTTTTAAAAAAACCTTACAAGCTTCATGACAAACTGATTCGCCCCGGCCAAGTGATCGTGGCTCAACCTCTCAAACCGGAAAACAATGCCTAAACAAGATTACTATCAAGTTTTAGGAGTTTCTCGATCTTCTTCCCCTGAGGATTTGAAAAAGGCTTATCGAAAGCTCGCCATGAAATATCATCCTGATAAAAATCCCGGGGACAAAAAAGCCGAAGACAAATTCAAAGAACTCACCGAGGCCTATGACGTTTGTCGGATACAAAACGTCGCGAAATGTATGACCAATTCGGTTTTGGTGCCCAACAACAAAGTGGTTTTTCTGGCAAGGCCGTCCAGGAGGTTTTGGAGGAGGCGGATTCCACCAGGATGAGCAATTTCAAGACATCTTTGGCGATCTTTTTGGAGATGTTTTTGGCCAAAGCCGAGGCCGCAGCCAAAGAAAAGTCAAAGGAGCCGATCTTCGATTCACCTTGACCATTTCACTCGAAGAGTCCGCTCTGGGTTGCGAAAAAAGTATTTCTTTTGTCCGTCAAAAAAACAGTCGTGAGGAAACAGCCAAACTTTCAGTCAAAGTTCCTGCCGGGGTTAAGACTGGTCAACGACTTCGTTTAGCCGGGGAAGGGGATGGTGGCCCGCAAAATGGTCCCTCGGGTGATCTTTTTGTCATCGTCAATGTTTCGGAACTTGTTGTTTTACAAGAGAAGATGAAGATTTAGTGCTCAATCTTCCCGTCAGTTACACCGATGCGATTCTTGGCACTCAAGTTGAGATTCCCACTCTGACTTCGAAAGTTCTTTGAAAGTTCCTCCCAGGAACTTCCTCAGGACAAGTGTTGCGACTCAAAGGAAAAGGATTTCCTCGCGCGGGTGGTTTTGCCAGTGGTGATATGCTTGTTCGAATTTTGGTCGATACTCCTGCCACTTTGACTCAGAAGCAAAAAGAGCTTCTCGAACAATTGGCCAAGCGGGTGAGCCCACGCCTCAAGTTAAAAGTTTTATTGAAAAAATGAATCAACTTGCTAAAGGACGAAAATAGTTGTGACTGCAATTCCGTTTTTTCTCATCCCTTTCCTGTTGTTCTTCTGGTCTTGTGCGACACTCCGGTCAGTTCTCGACCTCCACCTTCGCTTCCCAAAAAAGAAGCCCCGCGGCCTGCGATTTTACGACCTCAAACACCTCCCCCTCCCATCACAACCGAGACTTTGGCCCCAGCCCCTGTGGATTTGAGCACCCTCCCGGTTGAAAGTATGGAGCTCTCTCAACTGGAAAGCTTTTTAACAACCGAAGCAACGGCGGATCGAAAAGCTCAAGCGGCCCATCGACTTGGCGAAAACGCGTTGGAAGCTCGAGATCCAGGTCGAGCCCGAATTTGGTTTGAGCGTGCAAAAAGTTTTGCGCCGGAAAGCCCTTTCGGCAAAAGAGCTGAAAAAATCTTGGCACAACTCGACAGCATGAGCCGAGTGGAACCAAAAACGATTGGTGTCGTTCTTTCTTTAACGGGTAAACACGCCAATATTTCGCAAAAAACACTCCGTGGAATTCAAATGGGTCTCGGGCTCGGCCTGGGCACAGCCTCTAGTTTCGTCTCGCCCTTGTCGACGACGAAGGAAACCCAGACCGTGCCCGCCAAGGTGTGGACCGACTTGTTCAAGAAAACAATGTGATCGCAATCATTGGCAGCCTTCTTTCTAAAACCGGTCCCGCTGTCGCGAGCCGTGCGTCGGCTTTAGGGGTTCCGAGTATTGCCCTGTCACAGCGGCCTGGTTTGACCGAAGTGAGCCCTTTGGTTTTTAAAAATTCACTGACTTCTGAAATGCAAATCCGACATCTTGTTCGCATGAGCATGGAAGAGCTTGGCATTCGTCGATTTGCGATTCTCTCTCCTAATGATGCTTATGGGATTGAAGCCACCAATTTTTTTTGGGATGAAGTTCTTTCACGGGGTGGCCAAATTTCGGCGGCGCAAGTTTACTCGACCAAAGAAAAAGATTTTAGAACTGTCATCCAAAAACTTGTGGGAACTTTTTATATCGATGCACGAGCTGACGAGTACCGCCTTTTGACGAAAGCTTTGAAAGAGTCTAAAGCACAAAAAAATCTTCGTCATCAAGACAACTTAAACCCACTCCCGCCGTTTGTTCCTTTCGAGGCTGTCTTTATTCCAGACTCCACTCGGTCCTTAGGACAAATTGCGGCCATGTTGTCGTTCAACGATGTGAAGAATGTCAAATTGCTGGGCCTGAATCTTTGGAATTCCCCCGATCTTTTGAAGCGAGCTAACAACTGGGGGCGAGACCTTCTCTTTGTGGATGGGTTCTCGGTTGTTGACCCAACTTTTGTCAATTCGACTTTTGCACAAGAATACCAACGTGCTTTTGGCGAACTTCCGGGCGCTTTGAGATTCATGGCTACGACTCGGCTTTGATGCTCAGACAACTTATTTCTTCAGGCTTTTCCAATCGAGAAACTTTGGCTCGAGCTTTGGCACAAACCCAGGATATTCCAGGAGCTCTGAGCCGTTTAACTGCGAATGAAGACCGCGAGTTTAACCGCCCCGTGGTCGCCCTCACTGTTGAAAACGGGAAAATAGTTCCCTGGACAAGCTCTCAAAAGCACTAAAAGGACCTTTTTGAAACTATTCAAAATGTCATGGCCTTGCTCTTAACCTAGGCTCTCGGGAGCTTTGTCTCAGGGACAAGAGAGGGGGCGCTATGAAAGCTCAAATCTACTCGGCTCAATTTATCCAGGACTGTTATAAAAATTTGTTGCAGCTCAAAAGTGAGCTGTTGAATCGAATGCGAACAGCTCAGCAAGAATTTGGTGGTTTCGAAAAATTGGCCGGCGATGAAATGGATCAGACGGCCACTGTTCAAAATGAACACCAGTTTTTGGTGAATCAAGATCGAATTCGAAATCATATTTTGGAAGTTGAGCTCGCCCCTGGCACGAATTCACCGAGGAGAATTTGGAATTTGCGAAGAAACTGAAGAGCCCATCGAAGAAAACCGATTGCGTGCGATTCCTTTCACTCGGCTCTCGGTTGAAGGTGCAGAAATTCGCGAAGCGCGGGCCAAAAAAACAGCTCGCCTTTGAGCAGCGCTTCCAACGGCGATTGTTGTGTTTGTGGATAACTCGTTGGCGAAGCGTTATGAGTTGGCACAATCTTTAAGCAACCCCGGATTTTTGGTGACTCCCCGATTGAATACTTGTTTCATCCCTTTTCTTGAATGAACCAGGTCCTTTCATCAAAGGGGGAAGCGATGAAGGAAGCCGAAAATCATTTTTTTAAGTCCGTTTTGCTTTCGCAAAAAAGTGCTATTTTGAATAAAACGGCCGAATTGAAACAAGAACAGATGGCTGGCCAAGAGCCGCTTCGCGATGAAGCCGAAGTCGCTTCGACCGACTCCAACTTGCGATTGACTCTTCAGCTGCATGAACGAGATCGCTTATCTCTTCTACAAATTGAAAAAGCTCTGACAAAAATTTCTGACGGGACTTATGGCCAGTGTGAGGCTTGTTCGGAAAGAATCAGCGAACTCCGCCTCAAAGCTCGACCTCTCGCTACTCTTTGCATCGATTGCATGGAAGAGCAGGAAGCCCCTCGTCCACAACTCTAGTTTTTTTTTCAAGGACGATGCTTCTGACAAGGACGTTGGATTTGTTTATTTTCCCTTAAAACACGACGTTTTCAGGACATTCGCCCCTTTTAGTGAATAGCGGAACTGACCGAAAAAACTCCTACAACAAGCATCTATCCCGCTGAAATTTGCGGAGGAGCAGTATGAGTTTTGATAACAACGTCCTCGAAATACCCGCCACTCTCCCCATGTTACCAGTCCGAGACATTGTCGTGTTTCCTTACATGATACTGCCTCTGTTTGTGGGAAGGGATTCTTCAATTGCTTCTGTCGAAGAAGCTCTTGGTAAAAACCGTCTGATCTTTTTAGCTTCTCAGCGAGAAATGACCGAGGAAAATCCCACTCCTGACTCGATCTACACCGTCGGTACAATTGCGATGATCATGCGAATGCGAAAGCTTTCAGATGGTCGAATCAAAATTTTAATCCAGGGTGTTGCCAAAGGACGCGTCAAGAATTTTGTTAAAACTTCACCAGGATTTGAAGTGGCTGTGGAAAAAATTGAAGATCTTCCGCAGACAAGCTCTGTTGTTGAGTTTGAAGCTCTCATTCGCACCGCGAAAGAGCAGATTGAGCGAGTCATTGCCCTCGGCAAAGCTTTGCCACCCGATATCCTCCTGGTCTTAGACGATGTTTCGGATCCGGGTCGATTGGCCGATTTGATTGCGAGCAACTTGGGAATCAAAGTTGATGAAGCACAAAAAGTTCTAGAAACTCATGAGCCCCGAGAGCGACTCAAACTTGTGAACGAGATTTTAGCAAATGAAATTGAAGTGCTGCAAATGCAGCAAAAAATTCGGACAAACGCTAAAGATGAAATGAGCAAGTCGCAAAGAGAGTATTTCCTTCGCGAGCAAATGAAAGCGATCAAATCAGAACTTGGCGATGGCCAAGATTCCAAATCCGAAGAAATGGATGAGCTCCGAGAAAAAATCATCCGCAGCGGAATGCCCTCCGCTGTGGAGTCCGAAGCCCTTAAGCAGTTGGGCCGCTTGGAGCGAATGCACCCCGATGCTTCAGAAGCATCCATGGTCCGAACTTACCTGGATCTGATGGTGGATCTCCCTTGGAACAAGAAAACTGAAGACCGGATCGATTTGCAGCAAGCCAAACAAATCTTGGATGATGATCACCACGATTTGGCAAAAGCAAAAGATCGTGTTCTTGAATTCCTGGCAGTGCGAAAACTGAAGTCATCCATCAAAGGTCCTATTCTTTGTTTCTGCGGACCTCCTGGTGTTGGAAAAACATCCCTTGGAAAATCCATGCTCGGTCGATGGGACGAGAATACTTCCGGATCGCTCTGGGCGGAGTCAAAGACGAAGCAGAAATCCGGGGTCACCGACGCACCTACGTCGGCGCGATGCCTGGTAAAATTATTCAAAGCTTGCGACAATGCAAAACCAGCAATCCCGTGATTGTCCTTGATGAAATTGACAAGCTTGGCAGTGATTTCCGTGGCGACCCGTCAGCTGCGATGCTGGAAGTTTTGGACCCCGAACAAAATCACTCGTTTCGAGACAACTACCTCAATCGTTGATTTTGACTTGAGCAATGTTTTGTTTATTGCAACTGCCAACGTGCTTGAAACATTCCAGCTGCTCTTCGCGATCGAATGGAATTGATTCAAATCAGCGGCTACACTGAAAATGATAAACTTTTAATTATTAAAAAGCATTTGATCGCTCGGCAAATCGAAGCCAACGGGATCACAGCTGACCAAATTCTTTCACAGATGAAGCTTTGAAAGCTCTGATCGCAGGCTACACTCGTGAAGCGGGTCTGCGAAACCTCGAAAGAGAAGTTGGCAGCGTTTGTCGAAAAGTTGCAAAAAGATTGTTTTAGGAGAATCCAAGTCTGTTCAAATCACAGCTGAAAATTTAACTGAAATTCTTGGGCCTCCGAAATTTCTCCGTGATGAAAAGCTCGATGAAGCTCAAGTGGGTGTGGTCACAGGGCTGGCTTGGACCCAAGCTGGTGGAGAAGTGCTCTACGTCGAAGCTTTGAAGTATCGTGGCAAAGGTGGAATGATTCTCACGGGTCAGTTGGGGGATGTCATGAAAGAGTCCGCTCACGCGGCCATGGCTTATGCCAAAGCTCACTACGAAGAACTTGGAATTCCCACAGACTATTTTGAGAAATGGGACACTCACATTCATTTGCCAGCGGGCGCCATTCCAAAAGATGGCCCTTCGGCAGGAATCACAATGTCAACGGCTCTGGTGAGTCTGATGACCGATATCCCTGTTCGCCACGATATTGCAATGACCGGCGAAGTGACTTTGCAGGGACGAGTGCTTCCGGTGGGTGGCATCCGCGAGAAATGTTTGGCGGCTTTGCTTCAGGGAATCAAAGACGTGATCATTCCGATGGCCAACAAAAAAGATCTCGCCGATATTCCCGTGGAGTTCAAAGAAAAGATGAACTTTATTTGCGTTGAAAATCTCGACGAAGTTTTTGCCGTGGCCTTTGATAAATCAGCTAAAGTTGTCAAAAAAGGCTCTTCTCCCAAAGCTCCTAAAAAATCGAAGTCCGGGCCGGCTGCAGGAGCCGCTTAAGACTTTCCCAAATCAGATAAAGAACAAGTGACAACTTTGTAAAAAGTTGTCACTTTGTTTTTATGGACTCTTCTTTTATTCAATGGTCTCCAGATCCTGCTCTTTTGGTTTTGGGACCCGTGCAAATTCGTTGGTATTCTCTCATGTTCCTCGCAGGATTTTTTTTGGGCTACTGGGGCACAAAAAAAATGTGTCGGGACGAAAAATAGATTTTGCCTCCGTCGAACCACTCTTGACCTATGTTTTTTTGGGGACTCTCATCGGGGCAAGACTTGGTCATTGTTTCTTTTATGAGGCCGACTATTACCTGAGCCATCCTTTGGATATTTTCAAAGTCTGGCAAGGAGGACTTGCCAGCCATGGGGGCATCCTGGGTGTGATTGTTTCTATTTTTTGGTACCGACGCAATTATCCCAGCGTGCCTCTTATTTGGTCACTGGATCGGGTGAGTTTATGGGCCATTATGACTTGTGGGTTTATTCGAATTGGAAATCTGATGAACTCTGAGATCCTTGGGAAACCCACGGACGGAAGTTGGGGCTTTGTGTTTACTCGTGTGGATCAAATTCCTCGGCATCCAACACAAATTTACGAAAGCCTCACTTATCTCCTGACCTTCGGGCTGGGTTTGCTTTGTACAAATGGTACAAAAACCATCCTCCCAAAGGACTTCTCTTTGGATTTGTTTTGGCATTTGCTTTTACGGGTCGTCTGCTGCTGGAATTTTTCAAAGAGAATCAAGAAGCTTTTGAAGAAACCCTCCCTTTGAATATGGGACAGCTTCTCAGTGTCCCTTTTATTTTGGTCGGCCTCATTCTGGTTTACCTCGCCCTGAATTCGGCGACCAGCAAGGAAAAGAGTCGAAACTAGACCCGTCAGTTTTTGTCGCTTCCTGCCGATAAGGGGGAGTGGCCTATCAATTTTTTTTCTTCATTTTGTTTTCATTTTCTTCAGCGGGCTGGGGACAGGTCCCGATTGGCTTGGTGAAGAAAGTTAAAGATTCGACTTATATTGTTCGCGTTAAATATCAAGGACTCATTGTTTCGGAAGGCGCTGGCTTTGCAATATCAAGCGATGGCCAAATACTCACTAACTCACACGTCGTTGAAGATGCTCTTCTCACCGGCCACACTCTCGAAATTGAAAATTCGAAGGAAGAATTTTTCTGAAGCAAAAATTCGTCTGGGTCCATGCTTCGAGAAAAGTCGGCTGATCTCTGCTTGCTCAAAGTTCTCAGCCAAAAAACTCCTTACTTAAAAATACCTCACGAGCCAGCACCACAACCAGGAACCTCCATCTGGACCCTGGGGCATCCCTCCCATCTGCCTTTTACTTTGAGCACGGGAATTTTGAGTGCACTCCGGCGCTCGGTTATGAGCGACTTGGGCACTTTCTCGTCTTCTCATTCTTCTGAGGAAAAATTTGATTTCATTCAAATCACAGCTCCCATGAGTCCCGGAAACTCCGGAGGCCCTGTTTTGGATTTGGAGGGGAAATTGTTGGGAGTCTCGACATTTGTCATTTCGAACAATGATTCGCAAAATTTGAATTTTGCGATTTCAACGACCGAAATTAGAAAGTTTCTGAAGTCTCCCCAGAAAATGAAATCACTTCGAGCTGTTCAAGCCAAGTATCATGCTCAAAAGAATCAAGAGGCTGACGCTTATCTCAAAAAACTACTCAGACTAACTCCCCGCGAATTTGAAGTGGTCCAAGGTTCTTCGTCCTCGATTGCCCCCAGGATTGCCGGGAAGAAAAAACCGATCGAGGCTCTTTTATTCTCTGTGGATCCCACGAAAATTCACTCATGCTTTCGCAACAACTGGTCCACGCCAACGCTGAGGAAGTCCTCCAAGCGATAAAAAACATTCCCATTGAGTCCAATTTGGATTTTAATAGCTCTATGAGAGTGAATCCGACCAAAAAACTTGCAAAACATGGCTTTGACTTCGGGAGCCCCCCTCCTCCAATCGAAACGTTCCGTTTTTAGTTGTCAATCAGAAATTGATTCTCAAAATTTTGTTCCAGGGGAAGGATTTTTTTGCAAATTTTCAGAGGTTCGAGATCGCGTTCCCAACGGTCGATCGGTCACTGTTCTTCGCTATTTTCCCAAATCTTCTGCGCTGATTCTTTCAAGAGCTTGGAGCAAAGAGGATTCTCACTTCAAAGCCTTGGACAAACTTGCAACTTCTTTAGCCAAAACTTTAACTCTTCAACCCAGTGACAAACGACTCCCCCCACCAAATGAAATTTACAAAATCTGAACAAACTTTTTTGTATCTTTTATTGGGAGGGCATTTTCTCACGTATTTTGATTGGTTTATTTATTTTCGAAACACGTTGGCAGCAGCCCCCTCTTTGTTGGCCTTATTTTCAAGATTGCGGTATCATCCGCGATTTTTTAAAAGCCAATGGTCTTGGGATCTTTCATTTTTATTTTTATTTCTGCTCCTTAGTTCTGATTGCAGCGCTCTTTGGCTTAAGTCGCAAAGTTCAACTGAGTTTACTCTTTCTTCTCTCTCTTTCAAAATGGCTGATTATTTCGACAGATTTCTCGTTTACTTCCAACGCGAATTATCTGCATCTTTTCGTTTGTTTGGCTTTCATCTTCAGTGGCCAACCACTTCGAAGCAGCTCTTGGGTCCTCCTCCTAACTTATTGGTTTTCGGCATGGCTCAAATTGGACTCGGACTGGATGTCGAGAGCAGGCCAGTTTGGGTTGCCAGAAAAGTGGGGTTTTCTGTTGTTGGGGGCTGTGGTTGTTTTGGAACTCCTGGGCCCCATCTTACTCTTGCAAAAAAAACGGACTTTGCGTTGGCTAGCCTGGCTGTGTTTTATGGTTTTTCACTTTATCTCTATCTTGTGGATTCAAAGCTATTTGGCCCTCCAAATGATGATCCTTCTCTTGGTTTTCCCCTTGATTTGGGCTCATTCCGAAATCAAGCCGCCCGAGCCCAAAAAATCGATCCTAAATTTCTTAGTACCTGGTGTCTTCTTGGCTGTTCATTTGTCGATCTTTTTAGCTTTCCCAGACCGAGCCCTCAACTCGGTCGGACGTTATTTGGTTATCAATTTTCTCGATGCCCCGGGTGAGTTGCAAAAGTTTGTTAACGATCCAAACTGAAAACAAAGAGTCGACTCGCCAATTGGAGATCCCTCGCCTTCCGGAGCGTGTCGTTTGTGATACCCTCGTGCATTATCAGTCCCTTCAACACATGTGTCGCCGGAAAACGAACAGTGAAACTTGGAATTTTAAACTTTTAGCCAAAAGATCAGATCAAGAAAGCCACACACCCATTCTCGATCTTAAAAACATTTGCTCTACGGACTGCAGCCTGTCTTGGCTGGGCAAAGTCAGCTGCCCAAACTAGGTTCGTCTCTTTGCGAAATCTTGTAAATTACTTGCGAGGAAGAAATGGTATTACAAGATTGCCCGATGATTCGCCTGCTTATTTTATTTACATTTTGTTTTTTTTCTCAATGGTTGTTTTGCCCAAAAAGTTTGAATATCCTCGGCCAAAATTGGAACCGACGATGAAACAGGATCAAATTTGGAAGTTGACGAGCGCTCAAATAAAAGAAGGCTTAATCAGTTATACGAATAAATATTTCGATGCTTACAAAGCCGAGCTGCTCAAAAAGCAGCCTCACTTAACCAATCTTGAGGCCATCAATCTGGAACGCGATCTTATTGTGGCCGAGTTTCGAGACCGCAAGTCGATAACTCCCCAAGAAATTGGAAAGTTGATTATGGGAATTCACAGTCGTGCCGACTCGTCTCTCAACACTGTGGTTCGAATTCATGCCGAGGATGTCTATAAAAAACTTGAAAAAAGAATTGAATCTTTGGAAGTCCAATTTGGAGTCAATGGCAACACTCCTTTGACTCTCTCTGAGAAGGAGACATCTTCTGTTCTTGTGAGAGTAGACTCTGAACTTCAACAGTTGAAACGATCCCATTTTTATCTCTGGGTCTTGGCTTTTGTCTCAACTCTATTGTCTCTTTTGGCTCTTGCAGCCCTCGCAAGACGAATCTTCAAGGAACTGTAAGATGGGGTTGAAAGTTACTTTTTTAGGTCATGCGGGTCTTTATGTTGAATCTGAAAACTGTCGGATAGCGATTGATCCTTGGCTGACAGACAGCTCGGTGAGACACCCTGTTTTGTATGGTGTCACAGGCCATACGACAATTGACTACCTCCTTCCCCAGGGCTCGACATCGTCCCGAAGATTTACCCGTTGATTTGATCCTTCTCTCTATTTTCACACTCACCATGCTCCGACCCATGATTTGATCAAATTGATTGAGTCTTCCCCTGAGTCTGTGACAATTAGTTGCCCGCAAAGACTTGACTCCGAGATCAAAGTCAGCACGCAAAGATTGGCACCTGTTCAAGATAAAGTTGTTTGGAAAGATATTGGTCAAGATTTCGAATGGCAATTCAAAGATCTGACCATCAAAGCGCTGACCCACACTCGGCGAGGTCACTTGGCCTGGTTTATTCAAAATTCTCATGGTTCTATTTTGCATGTGGCAGATCCTGCTGCTCATCGTAATATGTACGACAAGCGACTCGACCCCTTGTGGTTGAAGTTCCAGTCTTTGAGGCCTGATTTTTTGTTTGCTTCGACGGGAAGCCACACGGTTCGAGGTATGCACGAGGACAGACCCTTTTTGATCGAATCAAACATGACACCTCAACAAACGGCCTATTTGGCGCACGTTCTCCAACCGAAGTGCCTCGCCATCATTGGAATCTACAACTTTAGTGTTTTTAAAAATCGAGTTGAATATATTTTACCCGTGGGAATGTGTGAAGAAGGCGTGGAGTGGGCTCTCGACAAACTCCCTCCTCACATTTCATTTATCAAGCTTTCTCCCGGCAAAATTTTTGAGATTTCAAAAAACCAAGATGTCACTTCTATTGTCGAACGGATTCGCTAAGCTCTGGAAGACCTATTCGAGAAACAAACTGGTTGTAGAGTAATTCTGGCAAATTCTCTCTTTGGTGGATAAATAAGCCAATGCTTCCCGAGTACGTGAGGCTCTCCGTAGTTTTGGGCCAATGATCCATCAAGTTGACGAGGAGAAGCGCCGAGAGTTGTTGAAACTGTTGACGAGTTATGGTTTGCACGACGTCACTCTTTCGCGATTTGTATTCAAACGACTTTTCACGGATCAAGTTGGCATAAAAATGAGACCTCTCCATGTCGCAGAAAAGGAAAACAAGTTCTTCGGCTTGGTTGCCGATGAGATCTTGAAGTTGCGCCCCGATTGATTTGTTCAACTAGACTTCGCTTGTAAGCTTCTGTGCCATAGACACTATGAAAAAGCCCCGCCAAAACCAAGTCTTGGTCCTTGGGAGCAACTTGATACAAGTGTTTGGCAACACGAATCAAATGATCAAACAAACTTTCGTTATGAACATGGGGAAATTTTCGAGCTCCCCACTTGTCGATCTTATCGATATAGACTTTGAATTTGTCGTCGAAAGATATCACGGAAACTCCATATTCAGATCGGAACTCATGGTAAAAGTAGAAGACAAACAAAAGTGAAATTTCATGCCACGGGCTCAAAGACAAAGACAAACCAATCCAACATGCAACAAAACAGCTCCACCAATATACCAAATAGCCAACGAAGGGACGAGGATCGCGACCGCAAGAAAGCCTTCAAGAAAAAGCGTAATTCGCGTTAAAAAATAAGTGATCGAAGAGTGGTCTCGAACCCAAGACAAGTCTAGGAAAGTCCATTGTGACCAATGAAGCACGTAATGAACAATGGTGCCATCGATCCAGGGTGGGGAATCCAATTTGCGATAAAGCACCAAAATACAGTATAAAAAATTGAAGTTGAAAAACTCGAAAACACCAGCTTGGAGTCTGCAACTTGGTCTTTTTCAATAAAATTTTCCAGCCGAAATCATCAGGAATCGGCATCAGAAAAAAGTAGAGTGGAGCCAACCGAATCAAATTGTCAACACCCCGGGAAAAAAGAATATCCCCCGCTAACATATAGAGACCGAGAAAGGCCATCAAGGCAGCAAGACGTGTGAAAATTCCAAAAACAAGGCGATTCCTGACACAAAAAGAACTGCAAGTAAAAAATTGAGATTAAAGTCAATCGCAAGAATTTTGTTGATCGCGAGGATCGTCCCTCCCCGACAGTTGCGGCCCGACCAACTTATTGGGTCCGTAGGCATCCTGGACTAAAAAGAGCAACTGTCCCATGTACATGAATAAAGCAAACCCATAAAGTGTCCTCAACAGAACAAGCGGCCAAGCTTCGCGCGGTTTCCATAGCCAATCCCACGCCTGACGGAAATTAGGGCTCATACACCCTCGCAAGAACATCTTCTCAGCCGCATAATCCGCACCTGACAACATCGAATTTGGCGGCAAAATAAATCGAATTTTTTTAAAACTTCAATCCGCCAAATTAATTCGATAGGGCAGCTCGTATTAATTTTTCAAAATAAATTCTGCAAAATTTTGCAACCTCTGCGGGGAGACAAGATCTGACTCAACTTTGGGCCGTCTTGAGTAAGCCCATTTCCAAAGTAAAGATTTGTCCGAAACAGGATGCCAGAATTCAACAAGGGGCTCTCGAAAGGCTCGGCAATAGGTTTTTGTATAAATTTTGGAATCAACTTTATTCACGTCCCCTGAAAACATTCTCCACGACTGATAAAACGCCGTTCCCCCTATCATTCTGTTGCTAGCCTCACACCACTTGGTTTGGCTCTTAGAAGGAATACAAGGTGGTATCGACAAAATGAGGATCACAACGAAGTAAAGCAACAAGAAAAGAAAACTTGCTCTTGTCACCATCCCCTTGATTCCGCTCATTGCCTTTTTTCTCCCTCTTGTCCCTACGATAGATAAAGAGATGACAGAAAGAAACAAACAATTTTGGAGCCCCTTCGAGTCAATAAGAACTGGCTCTGAACACGTCCTGAAAGTGCGACCAGAGATTGTGACAAACACTTCCCTGCGTGAGGCGGCTCTCTCGTCGGGTCGATGTCTCCAAAGCCGCGGAGATCGAATTTCACTTTGCGTCAGCGGCGGCCAAGACTCTCTTTCAATGCTCGAGATTTTCAACGAGATCGGTCTGCCGTTTCATGTCTATTCACTTCGCTTTGCCAACCAGATGAACGCTTATGATTTGTCTTCAGTGATTGATTACTGCTCAACACATTCGATTCATCATCGATTGATTGATCTCAATCTTGATCATTTTTACGGCCAGGGAATTCACGATGACTACGCGCTGAAGTATCACTGCACGTCACCGCAGTTTACGACTCACCTTTGGATGCTAGACCAAATTGATGGGGTCCCCATTTTAAGCGGAAATCCCTTGCAAGTTTCCATGAGAAACCAACGGGGGCCACGCCCGCTGGAATTTACCGATCTACAATGAGTTTTGCATTCAGCGTTATTTGGATTTGAACAATCGAAGTGGATGTGATTTTTTTTGGATGAGCTCATTTGAACTTTTAGCTCTATTTCTCGGGTTCCGCTCAATCAGTATTTGCTTCAACTCGACTCGACTTGTTTTATTTCAGATGACCCTATCTACATCAAATATTGTCTTTATGAGCTGGTCGGAATTTCTCCGAACTTTTCAAAGAAGAAAAGAACGGGATTTGAACTTTATAAAAAAACTTTAGAAGAGAGATACAATGAGCCCGGGTTTTTCGACAATCACTACCGAATTCCCTACCAAAAAAAAAATTGGGATTCCTCGTGAAGAAATCATTTTACCGAAAGAGCTGTCTCTTGAGAAAACTTAAACGCGAATTTTGGGGGCTTGAAAGTTCTGAGCGAGAAATTGGGGGATCATTTCTGTCTTCATAAAATTGTGATAACCCGCGAAACCCTGCTGACCAAACGAAAAGCTTCGGCCCTTGGTCAGGTCCTCGCACCAACGAGCGGCTTGCTGACTCAAGGTTTGCTCAAGGGCTTTCAACTTATTTTCAGTCAGGGCTTGATCGAGCGAGTTGGCTTTAAAGCTAGGCACGGTCGTGACAGCGAACAAATGAGTTGGTCGGGAACTTTCTCGGTTTCCCCTCACCTCAGGAAAACGAGCCTTCAGCCATTGCACTTGCTCATTGTTCAAGGAGCCTGCTCGGATATCCATCGACACATTCGTTCCAGAGAGATAGAACGCACTTCTTCTCACTTGGTTGGCAAGACCTTGACGATCAAACCAAGGCTTTAGACCCATTCCCGTCGCAAAGGTCATGCGGTTCAAATCCTTGCCACTCAGGTCGTGCATGAAAAAACGGAGTCCTTGACGATCAATTCGTGCAAGATGAGTGACTTTGAGGCCTAGTCTCTCTTCAACTTCTCCTAGTTTTTCGGTTTTTTGCGACTTGCTCAAATGTTCCCAGGCCAGCAAGTGTCGGTTGATTTGACCTAACCACGAATCAGTCACAACCAACACGTTTTGAACTTTTTGCTGGCGAAGAAGTCCAACAACGGCTTCCATTTCGGGGGATCTTTGGATTTGGTAGTGGCTCTCTGATTCCTGGCCAAGAGCCGAAAAAATCGCTCCCGAGATCTCCTCAAAGTGAGAGGCCAGTAAAAAGTCTGCCGACAAACTCTCGGGAAAATGAATAATAGTTGAGTTGGACTTTGGGGGAAGAGAACCCCATCTCCAGTTCGGCAAAGTCAGTGCGGCCAGACCCAGGGAAACATTTCGAACAAAATCTCTTCTGAATTGATTTTTAATATTCTTCGTCATGAGCTTTCAGTGTAACAGCGTCTGAAATGCCTATCAAGTTGACATTGGAACATTCGTCTCATTTTGAACCAAAAATCAACCCCAACAGATAAACTTCGTGAGGCCAGGCGAGACCCAAAAAATCTTTCATCTCACTCTCAATTCCAGAGGCCGTGACATAAGCCGCGACATTTTGATTCTCAGCCGATAGCAAGAGGGTTTGACCTAAAAATCCTGTCTCAAAATAGACGAACCGCCAGCCTTTCGTCTGGTATTTTTGAGTCGTTCGAATAGGAAGAGCCGTGATGAAGGCAACAAACGAACATGTGTCGATAAACCGGCTTTCAGCAGGCATTGCCTTTTTGGCCAAACTCAAAAGCTCCTCTCCTTTTTTCACGAGCTGCAAAGAGTGTTGGGATGGTGCATAAGAATACAGTCCTGGCACAAGTCCTTCAACCGACCTCACGAGCAAATACAACTCGAGAGGATATCGGGCTCCCGCTGAGGGAATCGCTTTTCGTGCCCTTCCATTTGACTGCCGGAATTTTGCACCCGCTAGGATTTTAGAAAACTGTTGGAGAGTGATAGGCCCCCCGGAGAAATCTCTATGCGAGCCACGCTGGTTGAGAATTTCATCAAACCTGTTTTGCGGAGAAGTCTCTTGGGGAAGGAAAATATCTTCTTCTTGATAAAAAGTCTTTTCATAAAACTCAGTCTCTCGGGAGAGATCCGGATTCGAATTGTAGCGATGACGGAGACCATAAGCTGAAGGATAACGAAGTGGCTTCTCTGAGCTTGCCAAGTAAAACGAGCGCCCTTCCTCGACCTGAGGAAGGATGATTGATTTAAAAAAATTGTTGGGGCGGCTCAATAACGGCATAGATCAGGGGTAAGGATGGGGTAAGGGGTTTAAGTCTTCAATCGTTTTCACTAAGTGGCCTCTCCCATGAAGTTTTGCAAAATCAAAAATACGATTTCCTCCCCATCGTCGAGTTCGGTGACTGGAATTGAGTTCAATCAAAGATGGTGATAGGCATTTTTCCACACAGAGTCCGATTTTTTTGACGTCTCGAGTTGCCATATCCAAAAAACAAAGCGGTTTGTCAGATTGTCGGAAAAAATCAACAATCCCTTCAAGTTTTTCTTCAAAGGACAAATTCCTCAATGGCGCAAAGTCATCGATCGAGACAGACTCGGAGCCCACCAAAATATCCAAGGCTAAACGAGCCGCTTCAGGGCGATAATAGAAATAAGTTCCATCGATAAAGTCTTTAATGTTGTTGTCAAAATCGCAGTCCCAAGGTTGGGTGAGAGTTAGTTTTTTATTGCGCGTTGCAATCAATCCTTGCACAGACTCTCGATAAGCTTTTTTCAAAGCCGTAAAAATATCCAAATCACAAGCTCCAAAAGTCAAAAAGGCTGGTTCTTTGGGATAGAGCTTACTGGTGCGAACAACAAAAACCGAATAAAAATCGAGGTCTGTTTTGGCCAATAAAAAGGTGTGCTGCCGAGGATTGATCTCTGGATTCTCTTGAAGCCAAAGGTTGATTTCGGGATCCGTCGAGTTCCAAAGATTGATTTTTGCCATTGGCGTTTTAGCCCACCAGTGCAAACAAAAAGAATCTCTTTCGACCAATTCAAAAGCGGCCGAGACCCGCGCCTGAGCTTGAGTCCACCCCGCTCCGGTTCCATTCGACGAGGCGGCGGCAATGCGCCGAGTGACTTTCACAGAGCCAAAAACAGTGATCGCCAAAGGAATCCAAATCGCTTTTTGGGTCACAACATCTTGAGAGAGAATCCAATCGATGGGGCGATTTGGTTCGAAACGAATGTAAGGAAAACCCGACAATCGATACTGAAATTCAGAAAACAAAGTAATCTCCTGTGGACCAATGGCTTTTTCGCCAAGAGCCAATAGCTCTTGATAACTCTTGTCACGGAGAATTTTGAGGCGAGAAGGAATAAAACCCAGGCTATAGCGCTCCAAATGCTCGGCGAGAGTCGCGAGATAAGCTTGCTGAGGGTTTTTGGAGACAGACCCCCCTTGTGTTAGAGCTCCGCCTGCAAAAGAGTTGTTTGTTCCTTTGGTGATGACTAAAAAAGCCTTGTTCTCATTGCCCGACACCGGAAACATTTTGATAAATTTTGTAATTCCAAATTTGTGGGACTGGGCCCGACTTAATTGTTTAATCTGAAATTCAGTCTCCAAATTCATATTATATGAACCTTGCCAGAGTCTGCGGCGGATTTTCAAGCTGGGGCGAGCAGACTTCACAATAAGGAAGTGGCAAAATATCGTGAAATTCAGACACATGATTCAAATTGTCCCAAGACTGTTGGCCCCGATAAAGCTCTGTGGGCCAAAGGCCTGTTGAAATTTTGATAAGCTCGATCCCGACAAAGTTCCACAGCGAACTAGCAAAGGGGAAGCTGAGATCCAAATCTTGATTTATCAAACTGGGCTCTAACTTAAACTCGCGAACCCAATCCCATTTTTCGGGCTGTTCGAGGTTGGCTTTTCTGCGTTTTTCGAGGCATTCCAAACAAAATTCAGCTGTCGGTCCAAAAAGAGGCCCCACCGTGAATCCATAGGGGTCCGTGTGGACCCACAACCAATCCTTTTTTTGAGCAAACAGCTTTTTATTGAGCTCAGCAAAAAGGGGACCTTGTCCGTCCGAAGTCAAAACGACAATTTTCTCAGTTGGAGAAAAAGAAAGATTGCAAGCTTGATCAAGATTGACTGTCTTCATTTTTTCGCGATCAAAGCCAAATTCAACCAAAGACAAAAGGCCTTTTTCAATTTTTTTGTCGGAGATAAAAGTCAATTCGGTTTTAGCCAGCTTATCCACAAGTGTTCTGATGGCGGCAACCGAACTGGTGACTTGTTCAAGAAGGCTGAGAAGCTTAGGAGACACTACGATTTCTGTGGCAACGGAGTCTTCTTGGTTCATGGATTTCAGCAAAAGCCCTTTTTCAAAAAGAAGCTCGATCAGCTCTTGGATCTTTCCCGTTTTGAGGGCTCGATCTTGCTCGAACTTTCGAAAATCTTCCGGCCCCAAAAAGGGTCTGGAGATTAGGGCTTCCCAGAGATCCGGAAGGAGGGAGACGTCGTCGTGCTTGAACAAAAGCCTTTGTCCAAAGACGATAAAAAGAGCCACACTTCCTTCAAATCGCACAAAATGGACATTTTTTTTTAGAATGAACCTCATTTGTGGGAGCCTATATTAAGGGCCAAAACAATGTAAAGCTGGCTCTTTGCCCTGCTTTGAGTCACTCCGGTCTTAGAATTTGAGAAAGCGAACTTATTTTGAGACACTGGAGCTCAACATGAGTGAAAACAAAAAAGATCAAAAAAGCAAATCTCCCCATTCATGGACAAATCTCGACGACCCAAACAATGATCCTATGACTTTTTATTACCCGGTCTTTCCTGTTTTTGGTGGCCCCGATAAAAATGGCGGCGGCTGTGAAGGTTGCACGGGGGACACCAACAGCAACGATGCCGTCTCTAGTGACAACACAACGACTGGGTGTGTTGCCGACAGCACAACCACGACTGTCGATAGCTCGACAACGACCACTGGGTGTGTGACGGCTGACAGCTCGACGACAACGACAACTGTCGATAGCTCGACAACGACCACTGGGTGTGTGACAACGGGGCCCACAACAACGACAACTGACTCTGTAAAATCTTGTTGGTGATCAGACTTGTGAAAGAACTATTGCCCCGAAAAATTTATTGAAATAGGTTTTGGTCGTTAGTCCATGAAAAGATAACGCTCTTTGGAGATTAAAAATGAGTGAAGATAGAAATGATGGGAAAAAAAGATCTTCCTATTCATGGACAAATCTCGATGATCAAAACAATGATCCGATGAAATTTTATTATCCAGTTTTTCCGGTTTTTAAGGGCCCTGATAAAAATAGTGGCGGCAACGAGGGTTGCACCGATAGTGGCGCAGATGTAGGGGGAGACTCCGCTGGGGGATGCGCTCGAGATAGTTCCGACTCGGCTGTCAGCAGTGATAGCACGACAACCGGGTGTGTAACTGCGGATAGCTCAACCACCACAACAGGGTGTATGACCACTGATAGCTCCACACCCACGAGTGGATGTGTGACAACGGGACCTACAACGACGACAACCGACTCTGTAAAATCTTGTTGGTGATCAGGTATGCTCAATTGAGCTCTTGCCCTGAAGAAGGGGTTGAACTAGTTTTGGTTTGCAGATCACAAAAAAATAAAGCGTTTTGGAGACTCTAGAATGAGTGAGAACAAAAAAGATCAAAAAAGCAAATCTCCCCATTCATGGACAAATCTCGACGACCCAAACAATGATCCTATGAACTTTTATTACCCGGTCTTTCCTGTTTTTAAGGGTCCCGATAAAAATGGCGGCGGCTGTGAAGGTTGCACGGGGGACACCAACAGCAACGATGCCGTCTCTAGTGACAACACGACAACCGGATGCACAATTGGCGACAGCACTGTTGTACCCCCTGCTGACAGCACTGTTGTACCCCCTGCTGACAGCACTGTTGTACCCCCTGCTGACAGCACTGTTGTACCCCCTGCTGACAGCACTGTTGTACCCCCTGCTGACAGCACTGTTGTACCCCCTGCTGACAGCACTGTTGTACCCCCTGCTGACTCTGTAAAATCCTGTTGGTGATCAGACTTGCGAGAGAACTATTGCCCCGGAGAATTTATTGAACTCGTTTTAAATCTTCAGAGCGTGAATAGAAAAAGCTTTATTGGAGATTTTGGGATAAGTGGTTGCCGCGAGGGAAGCAACAGCAGCAGCGGCGCAGAGTTCGCCGAAAATAGCTGCACAATCAGTGGCCAAGGCGATTCCAGTAGAGACAGCACTGTCCGCGCTTGCACGGCGGGACACAGCCGTGTAAAACCCGTGTCTAAACCAAATCTCAATTTTATAAAAAAATGTCTTTGCTAACTCTTGTGATCCCCTCATCCCAACGTCCTCGGCTTTTGTGGAAACTCCTGGTCTCGATTCACAATCAAACATCTCTCTCTGCCTGTTTTGAAATCCTCGTTGTCTTTCACAAAAAGGACGACCCAGGTCATAAAACTGTCAATCACTTTCAAAAAATTTTACCTTTGCCCCTTCGTGTTTTGTACTCGAGTTCACCCGGAGCAAGCTCGTCTCGGCTCAAAGGGCTTGATACAACCCAAACAAAGTGGGCTTATTTTTTAGACGACGACACCGAATTCATATCCCCCGATCACCTTGAAAAAGTTTTATCCAAGTTGAGCGAATGGTCTGCCTATTCAGCCGTTGGGGGCGGGTACAAAAATACAGCCCGAGCTTCTTCTTTGCAAAAAATCTTCAACCAAGATTCCAACGATTGGCTTCGCAGAAGTCAGCTTTTTGATGGTTGCGCAGGAAATTTATTGGGAGGAAACGTTCTCTACAACCGAGAACAAGTTCAAGCTCTGGGGTGCCGTTTTGATGAAAAAATCCGATATGGCGGAAGTGAAACGCAATTTCACTTAAGCCTCCTCCGTACCGGTGGAAAGCTTTTATTTGTAAACGGAATTGACGTCTATCACTCTCCTCCTCTCAATTTTGTCTCTTTTGTTCGCAAATCCTACTTGCAAGGATTCACTTTTGGAAAAAATTTAGTCGCCAATGAAGAGGCCGGAGGAAAAAAACAAATCCCTTCTCCTTTCCCGTACAACTCTTTTCAGTTGTTTTTGTGGATTCGAAAGTTAGCTTTTGAGCTCGGTCGACGCCGATCTCAAAATCAAAATTGGTACGATCCGCTTTGGATGCCTCAAAATATTTTTTCAGCCCGCAAAAGGACACTTCCCCACCCAGACGCAGAGGGGCTCCATCTTTTTATAACGGCTGAAACTTCCATCGAGAAAATAAAATTTCTTTGCACAAAGTATCCTTTTCGCCAAATCGCACTTCCGTGGTCGACATCCTTCCGCGAAGTTTTTGAAAATCAACTGAATCTTCTTTTTCCCGAAGTCAAATGGGTCCCTATTTTTGATTTGAAAACTTTAGTTGAGGACGACAATTTTTTACAAGTTGCAAATCGAAAAAAAACTTCTCTTGGTCTTTGCTATGCTCTCGTGACACCGCCCTGGGAGAATATCGACAAAAAAATCAAGCTTCTTCAGAAGGCAGGTTATTCACCTTTTGTTGTTGTTCAGTTATTTGCAAAAAGCAAATTTGAATACTTTCCTCTCCTCGAGAACTTAGCAAACGAACTTCGATCTTTTTGGCCCTTGTCTTTGTGCCTCGACGTGGATTTAGATTGCGCCGATCATAATTTGGAGGCCCAAAAAATTTGGGAATTGACAACTCGGGAACCCGCGCCCTTTTGCAAGCCGCCCAAAGGATCACTTGTTTTGCAGAATAAAAGCTCAATCGAGTCCTATTTCCCGATCACAAACTTGTCTGTGTCCTCTCCACAACCACGAGAGAATTTTCCATTTCCTTTGGTTTCATTTATCATTCCTTGTCGAAATCGAGAGTCTTCGTTGCTTCTTGTTCTCGACTTGCTCAATCGTCAAAGCCACAAAAGTTTTGAAGTTTTGATCGTCGATGATGGTAGCAGTGAGCCTCTGATCCAAAGTATACAGTCCCTTCAATATTCATTTTTCATCAAAGTCGTGCGATGGGAGAGGGTTCCCCTACAGGTCGGTCTTGCAGAGCCCTTTCGAGCAGGGCTGTGCCGAAATTTGGGGGCTTCTGAAGCCCGCGCACAGCAATTGTGTTTTCTTGATTCAGACATTTTATTAGGACCTCATTTTGTTGAAACCTTGATTGATCTCTACAATCCCAAAACAGTTTTTCAACCGAAAAGACAAATGCTCAAGTGGATTGAAAATTTAAACTCTGTGAATTGGGAAACTCTTTCTCCCGAAACTGATTTTTATCGCGAAGACTCCTATTGGGAGCACTTTAAGTCCATGGAAAAGTGGACGGATCTTCCTGCTTTTTGGAAATACACTTGCACTTATTGTTTTGCAATCGATCGTGAGCTTTTTTGGAAAGTCGGAGCCTTCAATCCGAATTTTCAAAAATATGGCTTTGAAGACGTGGACCTTGGCTTTCGACTGCATTTGAACAAAACTCATTTTGAGTTTTTTCCAACACCCGTCTATCATCTCTGCCCCGATGCCGGCGAGCAAAACAGTTTTCATTTCGATGAAGCAGCTCGCGCGAAGGCTCTTTATGCGACGGCAAGACTCTTCTATTTTTTGCACCTCCACCCGGCCATTTTTGACGAACTGGCCTCTCTGATCCAGGGGCAAGTCTCGCTTTTATCTAAAACTCGGCAAGTGGGGCGTCAGCTGATCGACCCTTATCTTTTGGTCCTCACGAAAATCAGCAACCGTTTTTTCAAATTGCTTTCTTTTGTCCGCAAATAAAAAATCTTGAAAAGCAAAAGTCTCCATAAACAAATTTTCGCTCGCCAGAATAACTCACGTCCAAAGCTCTTGAGAACTTACGATGAAAATCTTCCTGATCACGGAGTGGATTCACATGCTCGGGGTGAGCCATATCTGTCCCTTGAAATGCGACATAAGCGCCTTGGGGAATCCTCTCAAACCAGGCCTCACCAGGCACGTGCTCGACAGACGTGTTGATCCAAAGTTGTTGTGCCGGAGTCGTCGTGAATTCTGGTAAATCTTTTGGGGAAAGCGTGTTCATGTCTTGATAAACCGTTTTCCAGCGGCCTTGGAATCGCACGGAATCGTTTATTTTGAGAGAAGTTTCCAGAGCAAGTCGGTCAAGGTCCACATTATAATAATTTCGAATCTTGATTTTTTGCCGGGCCTCCAGAAGCAACGCCACAACTCCATACCAGCCGCCCAAAATAACAACATCCAAAGGTCCTAAATCTTTTGCCATGATCTTTTCGAGAGTCTCGCACAGCCAAAGTTTGGATTGAAATTGTGAATCTGAAAAAGCATCAAGTTGAATTGAGAATTCGGGCTTTTGCTCCATTCCAAACTCCTTTCCAAAAAAAGACCGCATAGCTTTTGGCTGTTTGGATCCAGAGAGAAAAGGCTTGGAGATGCTGACTTCCTTGAAACCCTTTTGGCGCGAGCCCCAGAGCTCCTGTCAAAAAGATTCCAAAAACTCCCCAAAGGGGAAACAGCAAAGCGATTTTCACGTACTTCTCGCGCCTGAGGCTGGGGTAGTGGACGAGCCAAAAACCACGGGCCCATCCGAAGCGTTCCGCTCTTTTGAGCCAAAACTCTTCGGAAGGAATATTGAGTCGGTGAATCAGTTGGAGTCGAGAATCGCAGAGCAATCGAAATTGATGACTGGTCAGCCGAGCGCCAAGCTGCAAATCTTCTCCGCAGTCTTGACACAGACGAGAAAAACCACCTACGGCCTCTAAGCAAGATTTGCGATAAACGCCTCCGCCGCCGGGCAAATGCGAGACTTCGCGGAACGCGGCTTCAGGATTCGATTTCATCAATTGAAGTGATTGAAGATGCATCCATGAATAATTCTGCCACAATTCTAAAAATCGAAAATTTTCGATTTCAAGCTTCATCGTGCCACAAAAACCAGCGATTTGGTGACTGTCTCGGAATTGAAGAATGTTTTGAAAGACTTTGTCGATCCAATCAACCGAAAGGATATTGTCGCTGTCCAAAAAAACAATCCAATCCGATAAGGACTGGTCAACAATTTTTTGTCTGGAATATCCTAAATTATTCTGAAGATCTGTTTGGACAACAAACTCAGTTGGAACGTGGAAATGCTTTAAAAAATTCAGGCTGTCGTCCGTTGAGCCATGATCAATCAAATGAATTTTGACGAAGCGGTGGGCTTCGGGCAAAAGGGAACTCATTAGCTCATTTAAACCTGAGCCCGAGTTCAAATGGACAATTCCAAGAGTGAGAGATACCGTTTTTGGAGCTGTTGATTGCATCACGACTGTCCGTTATACTTTGTTTCCAGAACAGCTCAAGGAGAACCTCAATTTGTCCGTCGTTTTTCGCGTTGAAATTTCTCCCCAAGGACATCTGAGTGTCGTCGTCCCGACTCTCTCACAGCAACATCGAGAGCAACATTTGTCTTCATTTTTGGCTCTTGAGCCGAGTTGGGCCGCTGAGATTTTGTATGTTCAAACCAACCCTTTGGAGAACCCCCACTCAAGAGGAGTTTCTCGAAATTTGGGCTGGCAAGAGGCCCGATGTGCGTGGGTCCTTTTTATGGACGAAGATACTCGTTTGTCTGAAAGCGCTTGTCGGTATTTGTCGCGAGTCGATTGGACGACTTCTCGAAATGGTTTTTCGGGGTTTTACCGGAGCAATTCCAAAACCTCGTTTTGGGGAGCGGTGTACAATTCTCTGTGCAATTTATGGCTGCTCGCAGGACAAGAAAAAAATCGATTTCTCGCTGGCTTTTTTTTGATTCCCAAATTTTCCGTTCCTCAAAATTTGCAGCGGCAACTTTTTGATGAAACTCTCGTCTCCGGAGGGGAAGAAGAAGCTCTCATTCACAACCTTGAAAAGACTCAAGCAGATTTACGCTTGAGCTCTTCCTCTGATTTTTTTGCTTGGCATGAGTCTCAACACTCGTGGTCAAGTCTTGTTCGTCAACTTCGACAACATTCAGTCCAAAAATCCTACCAAAGATCTCGTTTTCGTTGGGAAATGATCTCTTTGCTCAGACATCCCTCGAGTTGGATTGCTCTTTTTTTAATTTTTTGTTTTCGAAATAGGACCCTCGATGTCAAAAGTTGAAATTTGCCAATTTGAAGATGTCCTGCCGATTTGGGAGAAGGAGCTTTGGCCTTCAAGACAATCCAAAGTCGAAGCTCACAGTGCTATTGGTCCTTCAGGAAAAATCGAAATGTTGTGGTTTGAACAAAGCCAGGCCTTTTTTTGGTCTCTTCGAAAAGATGATCTTGTTGTCGGAGTTCAGTCACTTCTGGTGCTTGGTGACGCTGCGCGATTGCGAGGACTCTGGGTCCGAGGCTCATGTCGTGGCCAAGGGCTTTCCAAGCTTTTAATTGCCACAGCACTTGAAGAAGCACGAAAACACCACTGCCGGTTGGTTTGGACTCTCGCTCGAAAAGATTCTGCTCCGGTTTACATAAAACACGGCTTCGAGCTTAAAAAGCAAATTTTTGAATATGAGTTTGGCCCCCATCACTTGTTGCAAAAATCTTTTTGATTTGCAGATTGATCTCTGATCGGGGCTCTTCTATCGTGAGAGCAGATGTTTGCGAAGCGCGCTTTTTTTTCTCAATCGGGATTTACCCTGGTCGAAGTTCTTGTTTCCGTGGCCATTACATCCATCGTTTTGTTTGGATTGGCTCTGGTTGTTTTTCAAAACACTCGGTTTTTTGTTTTTTCTAAAAAACAACTTGAAGATGAAAACAATCTTTTGCGTCTCGAGCTGCAACTCAAAACGATGTTTCGACAAGCTTTGATGGTGAGAAGTTCAAATGCTGGCGGCGAGGGCTGGGTCCGTCCTTACGACTCGACAACTGAGGCTGGACTCGCAAACATTGCTGTTTTTTTTCGAGAAGCCGGTCGAGCTCGAAACGCAGGTGCTGATTCACAAATTCGATCGACGGGTCTTTTTTTTCGACCTCCTTCTCTTGAGCCGGATGGAACTGAAGCCTCTGGCATCGTCTTTGTTGACGACGACCTTGATGGGGATAATGTTTTACGGCCTTCTTACCAAGGATTCTTTGTCAACGGCCTGGTTTTGCTCCAGCTGAACCGCTTCATTGAAAGTCCCGTTTATCGACAGCCTTTTATGCGGCTTCGCGGCTTTGACGTGACTCTTGTTTCGCGAAAATTTACAGCTCAAGCCTCCCCTCGAGATGTTTGTTTTCGACCGGTTGGCTGCGCCGATCTCGCTCAATCAGTAGATCAGTCTCGAAACTTCACCGTTTGGTTGCAGAACAATAGTTTTGGAGAAAACCCATTTACCAATTCAGCGAGTTCAACATCTGAGTTGATTTATTTTTTTAGGAGCTATTGAGTGCTTTTCAAAAATCAAAAAAAGAATGGCTTTGTGACTCTTGTTCTTGTCTGTGTCGTAGCCGCTTTGATTCCGATTCTCTTGTTGTCTTTGTCTTCACTTTCAACTGATGTTTCACGAAGCCGTTATGACAATACAAAAAGTCTTTTGACGTTTAGTGCTGTGACGAACCTCGCGATGCTTGTTCAAAACTCCTATGTCTTGGCAAAAACTGTGGGCTGTGGTGCTGGTGGTGTTATTATACCAACTCCTGGAATGAACGGACCGACAAATCAAGTGAGTTTGTGCTTACCAACAGACCCAAGCATTCGAAATGAGATCGCCCCGAACAACCCCTTTATTCTGAATACCCCAAATGCTCTGATCCAAGCCAAAGCAGATTTTTTCGAACCGAGAAAATCTGTTTCAAATAATGTGAGCCGTTTTTTTCTTTGGGAAGCTCTCTCCCCAGCCGTGGCTTGGGCTCAGTCTTTGACTGATTGGCTTCCTGATGTCTCTGGAGCTCCAACTGTTGCTGGCCCCGCCGTTATCCCTCCCGATCGAAACTGCGACGGAGTGGACCTTGTTTGCCTGACACTTCGACTCTGTCCTTTGACTCCCACGTGCCCCGACACAACAGCCTATTTTCAGCGAATTGGTTTTTCTCCCTAACTCGTCAGAGTGGTGGGTCCACCGAAAGTGGCAGCAAGGCACCACCAGGGTTGGACACTCGTCCGCGCTGACAGCCCAAGGACCCTCGACAACAGGGGCCCGTTTGCCAGTAGGGATTGAGATCGCCATACCAAGTTGAATCTGGGGGCGGGTAAAGCTCTCTTTGACACCAATTGACGCAGCTTGGGCGAATCGTCGTCGCAAATCCCGACGCTGAAATCGAAACTTGAGCCGGGTTGTAAGGCGAAACAAGGGAGACGTTTCGATTTCCAGAAGGATCGATAGCGGCCGCTTCAATCCTGACGTGACAATCCGAACGCAAGTTATTGTAGTTGTTTGTGATGCGATAAGATTTTCCCGGAGCATCCAAAATCGTCAATGAAGAATTGACGGGAGCTTGACCACACATCGTAACTCTTTCACAGGGAACCCATGCCGGCGTAGCCCAAGAGGCCGGTCGGCTGGCGCCAAACCCTGAAGCCGCTGTTTCAGAAGGCGGCGGAGGTCCTAAAGCAACCGAGTAAGGGTCAAAAATAGGGCCCGCGCTGTGTTGGGGCCCTGGTCCGGGAGATGAACCGGCGTAACACTCGTAAGGTCCTGCCGGCACAACCGTAGAACGATCCCGACAAACCAAAGCGGTTTGATCGTCACCAACAGGAACTTCAATCGACACAGATCCTGGCGAACTGTGAGCATTGAAAGCTGGTGATGGAGGAACTCCCACTCCGGTGAGAGAAATAACCGGCGCTGGCGGCAATCTTTCATCAATGGAATAACTCAATCGATCTGAAACCGTGCAATTCCGAGCTCCCTCTGTCGGGTCCGTAAAAATTGTTTCAACTTCGACAAACAGTCCCGAGCCATCCTCAACGTTGGGCGCGTGACGAATAAGATTCAAAGCCGCTGCTGATTGAGAAAATTTAGGCCGCAAAAAAATCGGTTTGTTGCATGGCAGGATAGTTCCCGATGCAAGATCAAATCGCCTCACTCGCAGCCGACTTCGAATAGAGTTTCGAATTCGAATATTCGCCGCCCCCGCATACTGATCACTGATGGTGATAATTTCTGGTGCCGAAGCAAATGCCGAACAGAAATCAATATCATTCCTGTTGTAAAAAGCATTAAAAACTCGGATCGGACCTTGATACATCGAACTCAAAAAAATCTGAGGAATATCTTCATCCGTTGCAGCCAAAGGAAAGGCTGGATCCCAAAGAACAGAGTTGGGAAAAATGTCAGGGTAGCTAAAGAGCTCTGGAATTTGCCTTGTGCCCTGGAAGGCCACAAAACTACCACTGGTGCTTGTGATGGGGCCAGCCAAGGCTTGGAGTTTCTGCAGCACTGAATAACCGTGACTCACGCAATTGAACGAGTTGGTGCTCGACTCTTTAATTGGGTTTGAAACCATTTTTGAATAGTAAATGAGGCTTGTTGAAACAACAGCGACGACACCCGCGGCAACCAAACCTTCAACAAGCGAAAATCCACCCTCTGAGATGCCGAACCGCCCCTTGCCAACCAAGTTCTCTCCCTTTTCAATGATCTGACAATTGTATCAACAGAAGTACCCCAATAGTCTAAGAATTTTTGAGCTAGCCCTAGGACTGGTTCTTTTTCTCGTTTTAGGACTGTTTTGGCTCAAATTGATCAAAGCACCCTGGTCCGATTCTGAAATTTGGTCTTTTCAAGTCGCTAAAAGTTGTTGGACTTCTGAGCCCCTGACGACTTGTTGGAGTAAGCCCTTTTTCTATTTGGGAATGTCTGCCATCACTCAGTTGACGGAGTCTCTCCCACAAGCTCTCGAATTCGGTCGCTTTTTGACCGGGTTTTTTTGGGTGGTCAGTGCTGTTGTCGCTGTTCGGAGGTTTCAGCATTCAATTTATTTTATCCCGTTTTTTTTGAGTTCTGTCTTTTGGTTCGACTCCATGCAAGTTCGAAGTGATTTTTGGGCATTGCCTTTTATTGTCTTTTTCATCGCCGAAAACGAACGTCGCCCTCGCTTGTCGTTTTTATCCGCATTGATTGCTTTTTTAATGACTCCAAAAAGTGGCTTGCTTTTGTTTCCTCTCTTTTTCTTTTTTGAACACAAGTTTTCTTGGAGATCTTTCAAATTTCAAAAGTATCGCTCGCTCTTCATCTGTCTCATCATTGTGTTGGGACTGATGATTGTTCTGGATCAAACGCTCGTAAAGGCGTTTTTGAACAGCTGGCGGGAAGAGGTTTTTGGTTTCAGCTGGTGGGCCCTCGAAAGGTGGCGCTTCATATTGAGGGCTTTTGTCGAAAATCCATTTCTATTTCTTGGCTTTGTCTGGTTGACTCGAAAGCTCATTTTAAAATCTCCGAGCCTTGCTCTTCGGTCATTTATCGTTTTGATCCCTGGACTTCTCTTCCCTGAAAAACTTCCTTTTTGGGTCAGCGCTTGGCTTCTTATGTCTCCTCACTCTTGCTGTCCACCTCAATGGACCCGAGATTTCAAAGACTCAGGCCTGGTCCATCAGAATTTTTGCTGTGGGTGCCATCCTATTGGGTGGACTTTGGATTCAAAAAAGCGTGCAGCTCAACTCTGATCAACAAATTGATTTCATCCAATCCTTGTCGGAATTACAAACCAAGCATCCTGGTTTGAGAATTTATGATGGAATCGGTTTGGCTTACTCTCCCCGAGCCGAGCTGCCTTATCTCGGGCCGGCCGAAGGAGAGTTCGCACTTGTTCTTTTGAATGAACAACTCGATGCGGGGGTCTTTGACTTGGTCTTGTTTACCCATCGTCTTGACTCGGTCCGATCTGAAATTGAAAATTCTCTGAGAAAAAGATACTGCCCTATCAACGTTCATCTTTGGGTTCATTGCTTTGTCGAAATTCGAGATTTGAGACGAAAAGATTGGCTCAGCCAAAACAAACCTCTCTATGAAATCAAAAACTTCCAAGGGAGAAATCGTTTTGCATTTTTTAAAACCGATGAGTTTGACAAGCTCTTGGTTTACAATCCCACCGAGCTTTTCCAATACACCCTGACTCAGTTAGTTCGGCCGGGCATTTTCAACTAAATTGAAATCAAACATTAGCTGGAGCTCATCGAGGCCCCCTGGAAACCAAAATAGGTTTTGATATCCCAGTTTTGTCATTATTTTGAGAGCATAATAAGGACGCCAGTCCTGATGAGAAAAACCATAAACCACAATAGGGCGCTCGGTTTTTTGAGGAATCAGAGAAATATCAAAATTTTTTGGCTGTTCCATTTCTTCTCCGTTGGCCGACGGATAAAAATCAGGAGCCATGGCGGTCGTGAGAGCTTTCAAATGCTTGGATTTTGGTGGAAGTACTTTTAAAAAAGTGTCGTAGTCAAACTGAGTACCAACAAAAACAGGTATTGCTTTTTGGGTTCTTAAGAGCTTCCTAAATTCAAAGCCTGAAATCTTTTTGAGTTCCGGTAGATCGGGTGGGTACATCGGAAAGCCTCGACGACCGGAAGCGCCAGGATAGTACCAAATCACTTTTTTTGCTTTTCCTAAGGTTTTGATTTCTCGAAACATTTCAAAAATGCCGGTGTTGTTCCACTGTGAACGAGGAATGGAGACAATGACTTCTTTGTCTTTGATTTGATCAGCTTTGGATGCGAGGGTCTTCCAGGAGACCGCTTCAGTGATCGGAACAGGGATGGCTTCGGGCCAGCTCCAACGTGCAATATCCTGAGGAATTCTAAGATCAAAGTGAATAGAGCCTTCCTTTTTAGCCGGAAACTTGGTGACCACTTCATCACAGTAGCCATAACAAGTTGGCACTAAGGCTAACCGTCGACCCATTCGCAATTCTAAAATCTGGAGACGGAGGGCTTCCGAATTTTGAGGCGTCAGAACAATTGCTTTTCCAATTTCAACCAAGATCTGAGGATTGGCCATCGATGCAAATCCCAGGTGAATCATCTGTCCGATTTCTAAACAAGGCAAAAGTCTTCCCCTGGGGAGAGAGAAAAACTTGGGGAATTTCGCAAGCTCTTTAAGATCAATTTGATTGACCTCCAAATAAGTTTGCTTGGTTGTGCACTGGGCTTGAAATTGTGCTTGGCCATCAACAGGGGCTGGCTCGGATTGTTCGTTGGGTTTGTCGGTAGTTGGCCGGATCGGAGAGCTCGGTGCGATCGCTTGCTGAGGAGCTGGCGCCAGATTGTTTTTTTGCTTTTCAAGTCCGATCGGACTTGCGCTGTTTGAAATTTCTCTGGACCTCTTCGATCGCTGATAAAGTCCGAAAAGAATAATGCTCACAACAACAAAAACAACAAGGTAGCTTTGACGTTGGCTGCTCATTCTATTCTTCCTTTTCTAAATAACAATATCTGGATCAACGCTTTTTTTCTTTTTTTTCTTTTCTTTTCTAAGCTCCAGGACGGTGATCTCCCCGTAGGTGCCGAGTCTTGTTGGAGGTCCCCAAAAACCGGTCCCTTGATTCACATAAAGCCACATGGACTCGTGGTTGAATTTGGATTCCACATCGTACAGACCATTCGTGTATTTTTGAAAAAAATAAATCAAATAATTCCAGGGAAAAAACTGCCCGGCATGGGTGTGTCCCGACAACTGCAAATGAAAGCCTCGCTCCTGGGCTTCGTCCGCCAATTCGGGGCGATGAGCCAACAAGACGTCGTAAGTTTGAAGCGAGTCTTGTGGAGTCAAAAGCTTCCAATTCAAATTCTGGACATCTTGAAAGTACTTGGAAATGGGGTCCGGACTTCCCCAAAGTTGGAGCATCGCCTGCCCTCGTGAAATCGATTTTTTATCGTTGATCAAAACTTGGAAATGCTGAGGCAAAGCTTTCAAAATTCGGTGAAGTCCCCAATAGTATTCGTGATTGCCAGGACAATAAAATACGCCATCACGAGCGGTCATATGCTGAAGGACTTTCAAGTTGTCGGCGTATCTCTCGGGGTCACAATCCACAATGTCCCCCGTTAAAACCAAAGCATCGAACTGAGCTTTTTTGAGTCGCTTTAAAAGTTTCCGGCAAAGAAGAGAACCCATCATGGGACCCAAGTGAACGTCGCTCAGCTGGGCGATGCGATAACCATCAAACTCCGCCGGCAACCTCGAATCGACAATTTTGACTTTTGTAATATAGGGACCAAAAAAAACAGTAAGGTATCCCAGAAGCAAGAACACAAATGGCAAAAGAAGCAGGACAAAAGACGAAACTCCTGAGTAAAGACTCATTCCATTCCAAGCCCACCATTGTAGTTTGAATCCACCCCAAATCGAAAATCCAACCAAGTCTCGAATCATCACAAAAGTGATAATGTCGCTGACATAGTGAATCGCCAAAAAGCCTGCGATTTGGGCACGCTCCACCCACGGAGAATCCGAAATTTTTTCTTTACCCCAAAAATAGAGGGGCTGAACCATGGCAAAGCCAAAAACAAAAAAAATCCAAACGACAATGCCTAAAAACGGAACCCAGCCAAAATCAGGATAACGAAGGGTCGCGTTGAGGACATAGAAAGCCAACGCGAGAAAAGTGACCAGCAAAATCATCCGGGCAACTGACCAGCGTTCTTTCATGACTCACGATCGAAGCTTTGCACGTTCATTGTCAGATTCTAAAACACGAACCAAAGTTTTAAGATCGGACACTTCTTCTTTCAACTGAAGAATCTGTTCTTCTTTTTCCTGCAAAATCTGCGTGTAAGCTTTTTTGAGCTCGGTCAGGAGACGATTGGCTGCTGTAAAAATGGGTTCCTGTTCAACAACGGGAGCACTCACCAAAGCCTCGTCATTTGTCGTCGCCATTCGGGAGGGGCTCTGACGCCTTTGGTGAGTGCTCGGAGGTTCGTCGAGGATCAAGTATCGACCCTCCTCGAAAACGTAACGAATATCCTCCATCTTGATCTTTCTTCGCAAAGTACTGATACTCACTTTGTATTTCGTCGAGTAGTCAGTGAGTGGCAGGTATTCATTCATCGATTCACTCCAAACCTTTCAGCCTTCAGCATTGTCAAAGCCGAGAGACGTGTCAAATGCGATATCCAAACAAACTGGTTATCCTTTGAAATTCCCGATTTAAGTCTGGATATTTTGTGTTATTGCCATGAGTCATTAAGATGTCTCTCGGTTGAGTGTCCTTATTTATGGAATACTCAGAAGCTCGATGGGCATCCGACTCAAAAATAAAAAGAAAATCGCCCTTGTCCTTTCTGGAGGGGGAATTAAAGCAGCTGCCTACCATGTTGGGGTTTGTCTCGCGCTCAAAGAAAAAGGCTTTCGATTTGCGGGAGGATCCAAAGATCGTGTCGAGAAAAACTTTCCCCATGACGATCCTATGACAATTCGTCTGTATGTGGGGTCGTCCGCAGGAGCTTTCGTCAGTTCAATGTTGGCTTCTGGTTATTCAATGGAAGCCCTGATCAATGCTTTTGATGTGGGCTCTGGCCGAAAGCCCCAGTACATTGATCAAAACTCTTTGCAAGCTCTTCGACCCATTCGATACCGAGACCTTTTTTCGGTGAATAGTCGGAGTATTCTCACCTCAATCCCTTCAGCTTTGATGAACAGGTCGCTTGGAAAAGGCGGTTTCGAGACTTTCCTAAAAAACAGATTCAAGATCAGCGGCTTTTTCACGACCAAAAACCTGGAAAAATATCTCCGTGCTTATGCCCTTCCCCATAACGAGTTTCATCAACTCGGTGTTGAGCTCTTTATCGTGGGTACTCAGCTAAACCACACTCGCAAAGCTCTGTTTGGACCGTTTGCTGAGAGTTCAAAAACATCCCGGCTGATGTTTATCAATCACGCCAAGATCAGTGAAGCGGTGGCTTGCTCAACTTCCCTCCCCCCCGTTTTTGCTCCTTTCCATATTCGCGACCCGCGCGGCAAAGAAATGGCTTTTTTTGATGGAGAAATCCGAGACACTCTATCAACACATGTGGCAGCCGACCATGGAGCTGACTTGGTCATTAGTAGTTACTCGGTCCAACCCTATCACTTTAGTCCAGAAATCGGTGATCTTGCGAACTACGGAATCCCGGTTGTGGTCAACCAAGCCTTGTACCAAGTGATTCAACAAAAAATCGACCGACACATTCAGCATCACGCTGACATCAAAGCGATCTACATGGCGGTCGACCACTTTTTTAGACACCACAATTTACCCGAAATGGAGCGAGAACGTCTTTTAGAGACGATTCGAGCTCGAACCAATTTCAAGCCAAGCGTGGACTACATTTATATTCATCCTCGTCCGCAAGATCATGAAATGTTTTTTGCGGATCACTTCAATTTGAATCGCAAGGTTTTGGAAGCCATCGTTCGTATCGGCTTTAAGTCCGCTCTTAGTTTTCTACGAGCCCACGACGCAACTTAGCCAAGAAGCCTTTCAAGAACCATAAACAAAGGTCCTGAAACAAGGCCTAAAACCAAAACAAAAAATGTCGTCATTAAAACAGTGAACCGTGATGCAAACCACGCGGTTCCCGCATCATCTGCAGACCCCTCTTGCATATACATCACGACAATGGGTCGCAAATAATAATACACACTGATCGCTGAGTTGAGGACTCCCCAAAGAGCGAGCCACAACAATCCTTCGCTAATAGCCGCCGAAAACAAATAAAATTTTCCAAAAAATCCTACTGTTGGAGGAATTCCTGCCAAAGAGAGAAGTAACAAGGACAGGCAAAAAGCCATCAAGGGCTTTTGTTTGGCATAGCCCGCGAGATCGTTGATCTGTACACTTTGGTTCTCGTCTTTTTCCATCAGATTCAAGATGGCAAAAGCTCCTAATGTCATCAAACTATAGCCAACTAAATAAAACATGACGCTCGATGCGCCAAAGCCCTGGTTGTCAGAAATCCCCGTGGTGATCAAACCCACCAACAAATACCCGGAATGGGCAACGCTCGAGTAAGCCAACATCCTTTTGAAATTGTTTTGCAAAATTGCGGCTGTATTTCCAACTATCATCGTAATCACGGCCAGCCACTGTAAAAAATCAAAAAGGTTTTCAGATCCAACTAAAGCTTTTGTTGAAATCAATCGCAGAAAAGCGGCAAAAGTCACTGCTTTCACGGCTGTTGCCATGAAAGCCGCGTGAGGGGTTGGCGAACCTTGGTAAACATCTGGAGTCCAAGCGTGAAAAGGGACAATTGAAACTTTGAAGCAAAAGCCAATCGTCACAAGCGTGACTCCAAAAAGAAATAGCCGGTTGCTCGAAATGAGATCGCCTGTTGAGGCGATAATTTGCGGCAAGTATGTGGAGCCCACCGAACCAAAAAGAAAAGAGACTCCATATAGAAAAATCGCCGAGGCCAACCCTCCCAAAATAAAATATTTAAGGGCTGCTTCTTTGGCGAGTCTTTGCTCGTGAGAAATAGCAATCATCAAGTAAAGGCTTAAACTCATCAACTCCAAACCAATAAAGACGACGAGCAAATCCACGGCTGAAACCAAGATCAGCATTCCGAGAAGACTGTTGAGTGTTAAAAAAACAAGCTCAGAAAACTGGTTTCCTTCTGTAGCAGGATTGTCAGACATCAAAAGCAATGCTCCGGCTCCGATCACA
Organism: Ottelia alismoides; assembly: GCA_037367405.1. Lineage (NCBI taxonomy): Eukaryota > Viridiplantae > Streptophyta > Magnoliopsida > Alismatales > Hydrocharitaceae > Ottelia > Ottelia alismoides. Next base: position 74,662 of record JAZKJV010009552.1, read on the forward strand.
AGAGCCAAAACACCCGCCGAAACGGTCACTCCATCCATCACAATTGCACTGGCAAACGCAGTCGGATTCTCTCGCCCCGCCACGAGGATATAAACCATAATCAAGAGCAAAGCCGCGGCGAGAATACCACCCAGTCCCTGGACAAGTGTCGCAACCGGGGCTTGTTCTTGGTTTCCCTTCAAAACTTTGACCGTGATCGGGATCAGAGATGACAAAAACAAAACCAACATTGGGGAAATGGTCAATAAGTCTGCGAGTCCAATCAGATGTGTCACTTGGTCTCCAATCTCAATTCGTAGCGATCTTTATTTTCTAAAAAATGCACAAGGCTTGTTTTTGAATAGTCGAGAAAGAATTTCGGATAAAGGCCCATCCAAAAAATCATCAGCAGCAGCGGCGCCAAAACACAGATCTCCCGGAGAGACAAATCCACCAGTGGATGTTTTTTATCGAGGACAATCTCTCCCGCTGGACCAAAAAAAACTTTCTTAAACATCCATAGCATGTAAACAGCTCCAAGAACCACACCGGTCACGGCCAGATAGCCCCAAACCGACCAAGCTTGGAAAGCCCCTAACAAAATCAAAAACTCTCCAATAAAACCATTCGTCATAGGAACGGCGATTGAAGAAAGCGTGACAACAAAAAAGACAATCGTGAACAGCGGTAAAGCCGCAGCAAGCCCTCCGTACCGTGCAATCTCCCGGGAGTGTGTTCGCTCGTAGATCATTCCCACCAATAAGAAGAGAGCTCCCGTGCTGATTCCATGATTCAGCATTTGATAAAGAGCTCCGGTCACACCAAACTCGTTCATCGCAAACAAACCGATCAGAACATAGCCCATGTGAGAAACAGAAGAGTACGCGACGAGCTTTTTAATATCTGGTTGAACCATGGCCACCAGGGCTCCGTAGACTATTCCGATAGCTCCAATCGATAAGAAAAGCCAAGCCCAGTAATGAGTCGCCTCAGGAAAAACCGGAATCGTCCAGCGAAGAAATCCATAAGTTCCCATTTTCAACATCACTCCCGCAAGAATCACCGATCCCGAAGTCGGAGCTTCAACGTGAGCATCTGGCAACCAAGTATGAAACGGAAATGCAGGAACTTTGATCGCAAACGCAAGAGCAAACGCAAAAAACAGCAACGTCTGTGGTGAGAAAAACTGACCTCCAACAAAAGGAATGTCGAGTCGATAAAAATCAAGAAGGCTTGCACTCATGGCCCCGAAAGCTTCTTGAGTCAAAAACATCATATAGATCATCGCCACCAGCATCAAAACAGAGCCTGCCATGGTGAAAATGAAAAATTTGACAGTGGCATAGATTCGCCGAGAACCTCCCCAAATCCCGATCAAAAAATACATCGGGACAAGCGACAGCTCCCAAAAAAGATAAAAGAAAATGGCATCCAAAGCCAAAAAAGTTCCCAACATGGCCGTTTGAAGAACAAACAAAGAGCACAAAAAACCTTTGAGATAACGATCAACAGTGTTCCAAGCCCCCAAAATCACCAAGGGAGCAAGAAACGTTGTCAGCATCACCAGCCAAAGACTCAGCCCATCCAACCCCAGAAAGTAAGAAATTCCGAACTTTTCAATCCAAGGGTATCTCTCAACAAACTGCAAAGAAGAGAGTGAAGAATCAAACTGACTCAACATAAACAGACTCAATGCAAAATGCAGTGTTGAAAAAACAAGCGCGAGAGGCTTCAGCGTCTTTTCGCTTGGAGTGACCACGAGTATCAAAGCAAATACCAACGGCAAAAAGACTATCGTCGTTAACAACATGAATGACCCTTTCTTCCCACTACCGAACTAACAAAAACAACAAGGCTCCCACCAATCCCAAAGAAAAATACAAAGCATATTGCTGAATATTTCCCGTCTGAGTTGTTCGAACGAAGCCACCAAAACCCTGAACCAAATTCGAAATGACTTTTGTCGTTTGATCGATCAAGTTGACGTCCACGCGAAACCAAAGAGTTTGACCCGATCGAACGAGGGGACGAATCAAAAGTTTTCCGTATACCTCATCAACAAAAAATTTATTCAGCACTGCTCGGTGCAGTCTGGAAAAGGCCTGAGCCAACTTTTTGGGTTTCTCAGGGGCTTGAACATACAAGTGATAAGCAACAAGGGCCGACAAACTCGCAAGAGCTACGCTGACAGCCATCAGCGTGATCTCAAGAGTCGGCTGTGCTTCCTCGAGGCCAGGAATGGGGCGAACAAATCCATGCAACCAACCCTCAAGAAGATTGGGGACGTGCCCTAACATTTCACCCAACACATGAGGGACGCCAATCCATCCTCCGACAAAAGACAAAACAGCTAAAACGCCCAAAGGAATCGTCATCAGCCAGGGCGACTCGTGGGGATGGACAGACTTATCAACTCTCGAAGAACCCCAAAAAGTCAGCGCCATCAACCGAGTCATGTAAAAAGCCGTGAGCGTAGCCCCCAACGCTCCGACGACCCAATAAACTGGGCTCCCAAATGGACTGTGAAAAGCCAGCCACAAAATCTCATCTTTTGAAAAAAAGCCCGCCAAAGGCGGCAGACCAATAATCGCAATCCAACCAATAACAAATGTCAAATGAGTCACCGGCATCGACTTTCGAAGCCCACCCATTTTCCGGATATCTTGTTCTTCATGCATCCCATGAATCACCGAGCCTGAGCCCAAGAACATCAAGGCTTTGAAGAAAGCGTGGGTCATCAAATGGAAAAGGGCTGCGCCGAAAGCTCCCACTCCACACGCAAGAAACATATAACCCAACTGCGAAACAGTCGAGTAAGCTAAAACTTTTTTGATGTCTGTCTGAGCAAGTCCGATGATGGCGGCCATCAAAGCCGTTGCTGCGCCGATCACAGCGACAACTGTGAGCGTGAGGGGGGCCGAGAGAAATAGCCCGCTCAATCGAACAATCATATAGACCCCGGCCGTCACCATGGTCGCCGCGTGAATCAAAGCCGAGACAGGTGTGGGGCCCGCCATGGCGTCGGGGAGCCAGACATACAGAGGAATCTGGGCTGACTTCCCGGTTGCACCGATAAACAGAAAAAGCGTTGCGAGAGTCACGGGATTCAACCAGCTCCAGCTTGGATCCGCTGGTGCCAGTTGATTGAGTTCGCTAAAACTCAAAGTCCCAAAGGTCAAAAACAAAACAAACATTCCGAGCAAGAAAAATGCGTCCCCAATTCGATTGGTGACAAACGCTTTCATCCCAGCACTGGCTTTGTCCGAGTCTTTGTACCAAAAACCAATCAAGAGGTAAGAGCAAAGACCCACCCCTTCCCATCCCACAAACATCACGGGAAGGCTGTCACCCAAAACAAGGATCAACATATTAAACAAAAAGAAGTTGAGATAGGCGAAATACTTAGCGGCACCCGCGTCGTGGTGCATGTAACCAATCGAGAAAAAATGAATCAGGGTTCCCACCCCGGTGATTACTAAAATCATGATCGCGCTGATGGGATCGACCAAAAATCCCGCATTGATTTTGAGATTGGCGACTTGAATCCATTCAAAAAACTGGGCTCGAATCATCCTTTGTTCAGGAGGAAGACCCAAAAGTTCAGAAAACAAAAAAGCTGCGGCAAGAAACGAGACAAATGCCGCCAAAGTTGCAATTGTGCCCGCGACATTCGCGCTATGGCGTCGAACGCGAAGCCCATTGACCAAAAAACCAATTAGCGGCGACAGAAGCAAGCAGGCCATCCAATGTGCGTGGGTCATTTTCTATCCTTTCAAGCTTTCGAAAAAACGAATATTCACTTCTTTGAATCGCTTAAAAATAGCGACACAGAGAGCGAGTCCAACCGCGGCTTCCGCCGCGGCAATGGTCATGACAAAAAAGACCATAACTTGCCCTTCGGGCAAATTTGAATATCGACTAAAAGCGATGAAACTCAAGTTGACGGCGTTGAGCATCAGCTCAATCGACATCAAAAGTACCAAAACGTTTTTTCGCATCAGCAGTCCGATCATCCCGCAGCAAAAAATCATGGCAGAAAGAATCAAATAGTGATGGACTCCGATTTCAGTCAGAAAATCAAGGTTCATGGGTTCCCCCTTTTGATCGCGCCAATGCAACGGCACCTACCGCAATCACCAAAAGCAAAATTCCAAGGGCTTCAAAACCAAAAAGATATTGAGTAAAAAGAAGTTTCCCGAGATTTTTTGTGCCATCCGCCGTGGCCACAGTCGCAGAAGCTTCCGTCAACTTCATAACTTCTGGGTAAGTCAAAACCACAGCGCCAACAATCATCCCGCCCAAGAGACCAACAGCTCCGATTTTCAAAGCACCCGAAAAAACCCCTCGGCTAAAAGCTTGAACTTCGGCTTTCAAATCAAAGAGCATCAAAACCATGACGAAAAGGACCATCACGGCCCCGGCATAAACAATCAGCTGCACACCCGCTAAAAAGTAAGCATTGAGTGTCACAAAAAGAGCGGCAACACCAATCATTGTAAAAACCAAGGACAATGCTGAATAAATCGGGTTCGAATAAAGAATGACCCCGAGTGCGCCGAACAAGGTCACCAGGGACAAGAACCAAAATAGAAAAACATCTGGTGTCACAAATGCGTCCTTTCTTATGCCAGCTGCGCGATGTAGATGACGATCGCAGTGACAATCGTATTTCCGAGCGCCCACGGCAGCATTGTTTTCCAACCCAAGTCCATCAACTGATCATAACGAAATCGCGGCAAAGTCCATCTCACGTGGATAAAAATCCAAAGAAAGATCGCAACTTTAACCAAAAACCACACGTGATGAATCAGCCCGTTGAGCACAGCTCCCAAATTTCCTGGAGCCACATTGGCTTGAACCCAAGGAAGAACTTCTTCTGGTGTCACAAATGGAAACTGGTAGCCGCCAAAAAAGAACGTCACCATCAAAGCCGATGCGACTAACATGTGGCCGTATTCACCAATAAAAAAGAGGAGCATTTTGAAGCCGCCATACTCGACGTGAAATCCTGCGACGAGCTCGGCTTCGCCTTCAGCTAAGTCAAATGGAAGACGGTTGCTTTCGGCAAAGAGGCGGCCGAAAAAAACAAGAGTGCGCCAATGGGTTGATAAAAAATTCCCCAATTCGGCAACCAGGAGGCCGAGAGTTGGTGACCGAAAAACGAAAAGCTCAAAGAGCCGGTTTGAGCCGCGATCATTTCATTAAAATTGAAAGTTCCGTAAATTAAGATGACTCCAACAATCGACAGTCCTAACGCGAGTTCATAGGAAATAATTTGCGAGCTGGCCCGCAAAGCACCCATCAATGAATACTTATTCCCAGAGCCCCACCCGGCCATCAAAATACTGTAGGCGGCGAGAGAGGATACGGCCAAAACAAAAACAATACCAACTCCCATTTCAAAGCCTTGGATTCGAAACAAGTAGGGTCCCCAGCTCGAACCAAAAAGTTCAAAAGGTGCAATTGAAATCGGCGCTCCCAAAGGAATCGCACAAAACGCCAGTGTCGCCGGGACCAAGGCCACCACGGGAGCGGCATAATAAAGAAGCCGAATCCCTTTGGCAGGAACAAATTCTTCTTTAAACAAAAACTTGACGGCATCCGCCGCCAGTTGCAACAGACCCAAGGGTCCAATGCGATTGGGGCCCAGTCGATTTTGAATAAAAGCAGATCCCCGACGCTCGAGCCAAACGAGAACAGGCACCGCTTGCACCATGAGCAAAAAAATCACAATCAATTTTAAACTGTTTACAACAATTTCAAAGACGTCATTTCCCATGAATCAATCCCACTCCAGAGCTTTCGATTTAATTTCCCAAAAAAGTCCGAAAATAAAAACGAGCAAGAAAAATCCCATGGCGAGTAAAACCGTTCCGCCACTTCCGGCTGCCAAAAACTCCTGATAGGTTACGGCCCAAGGGTACATAAAGATAATCTCGATATCGAACAGAATAAAGAGAATCGCTGTGAGATAGAATTTCACTGAAATTTTTGTGTCTGCTTTCTCTTGAACCGGAATTCCGCATTCGTAAGACTGGTACTTGACAGGATCATATTTTGATTTTCGACCCAGCTTTGAAGCTAAAAAGAGAAGCGCACAACCAAAGACGATGACAAAGGTTGTTATGAATAAAATTCCGCCCAATGGCACAGATGCCTCCTCAAGTTGAAAAATAAATGAGATGACAAAACTATATCCGATCGTTTTCCTGAATTCCAAGAAATATAAGTCGCCAAGAACTCTGAAGTTCTGGGAGAATTGAGTTTCTATGCAGTTTTCTTTTTCTACGACGCGTCTTGAATCCATTCTTGCGAGAGAATGGTCTCTCAAGAGAAGTCGAAATCGCTTAGTTGGTGTGAGCTCACACCTTCCACTCGCCCTGGCTTTGTCCCAAGCCGAGTCCGAAGAGCTTCATCGCTTTCCGCACTTGATCATTTTTCCCTCCGAAACCGAAGCCAAATTAGCTCTCTCGGATTTTCAAGCGTTGGTTGGGGACTCTCGCGTTCACTTTCTCCCTGCTTATGATGTCTCTCCTTATTCGGGACTCTATCCTCGACCCACTTTAGGCGCCGAGAGGCTTCGTTTCTTATTTGCTGCACAATCTGCCCAATCTGGAGACATCTTTCTGGCAAGCGCCGAGTCATTGCTGCAAAAACACTCGCGTTTGATCGCCTGCAACGACAAACAAGTCGAGTCAAACCAGGAGTTGAACTGCCTGAAAAATTCATGAATACTTAAACTCGTTGGGCTACGAAGCGGCTCCCATGGTCGAAGATCTTGGACATATGCTTGGCGGGGGGCGTCTTGGATATTTTTAGTCCTGCCCATACCCACCCTCTCCGAATCGAACTTTTTGGAGATGAAGTCGCCAGCCTCAGGCATTTTAGCCCTCTCACTCAAAACTCAACGGGAGGAAATCGCAGAAGGATTTTTAATACCCTGTCGCGAAGTGTTGTTTGATGATCAGGAGTTGGAATCTGTTTTGGAGCGCTTTCGGAGCTCTTGGGTGGGGCGGCCCATCGAGCAAGGGCAAGCCGAAGAATCTCTTCGTGCCTTGTCACGCAAGAACCGCTTCGAGGGAATGGAATTTCTCCTTCAGCTTTTTGACCCCAAGGCTTGCTCACCCGTTGAGCATTTTTCAAGCTCTCTGAGCTTGTGGTTTATCGATCCCGTCGAAAAAATGCGCATCCTTGATCGCTTGGAAGAAGATTTGCAAAAAGACTTTGCGGCTGCAGAAAAACATCTCGTTCGTCCGCCATTTCTGATCTGTATATCGATCGAGTCTCAATTCCTTGGCCTCCCGACTCGCGGTGACCGAACTTTCTCGAATCGACACGGAGGAATTATCGACTCATGGAGATGGGCTTCATCGCATTCCTTATTCAACGTCTTCCGTTCAAGACCTGGTCGCCCTTCTTCGCCCCGAAAGCCCGGCAGTGAAGCGTGGACAGAAAAGTGCCAGACCTTGTTTTTGCGTTGGTTGAGTGAGGGCTACGAAATTCACATTTGTTGTCGTTCACAAATCCAACTCGAACGTTTGCGAATTTTATTGACAAAATCGACAGTGGTCCAAAGAAAAAAAGCGATTGCCCTCGAGTTAACACCGCTCTCCCATTCTTCTCCGCGACCAAGAGCAAAAAACTGATTCTCTTGCGAGACGAAGATTTGCTGGGAAAAAAAGCCGAGTCAAAACCTCCTCACAAGATGAGTTTCAAAGTAAAGCCAAAAGATTGCATTTTGGTGAGTTGAAAGTCGGAGACACCGTCGTTCACACCGTCCACGGACTGGGTCACTACGATGGACTCAAAGTCATGGATATCGGTGGGTCCAAAAGTGAATTTATTCAAATTTCATACAAAGACAAAGACAAGCTCTACCTCCCCGGTTATCGAATCGGGCAACTGCAAAAATACTCGGGGCACGCAAGCGTTGCGGTTCTCGATAAGTGGGTGGATCCGGTTGGGAAAAAAACAAAAACGAAAGTCAAATCTGCACTCAAAGATCTCGCCTCCGAACTTCTTGAGTTGTATGCCAACGGGCTCAGCTCACGCGGCCAGGGCTTTCTCTTCCCAAAACTGAGCTGTTGAAATTTGAGAATGCTTTTCCCTTCGATGAAACCGAAGACCAACTGAGGTCAGTCCAGGATATTTTTTCAGATCTTTGCTCAGAAAAACCAATGGATCGTTTGGTTTGCGGAGATGTCGGGTTTGGAAAAACAGAAGTGCGATGCGGGCGGCTTTTTTGGCCTATCAAAATAAAAGCAAGTGGTGGTCGTTTGTCCGACGACTGTTTTGTGCTTTCAACATGATGAACATTTCGCAAACGCTTTGCGGGGTGGGCCGATTGAAAATTCGGTCTCTCAACCGTTTTTGTCTCCCCACAGGAATCCAAAAAACACTGGCTGAAATTGAAAGCGGGGACTGTGAACATTTTGATTGGGACCCATCGCGCCTTGAGCCAAGATGTTGTCTTTCAAAAATCTGGGTCTGCTGATTGTTGATGAAGAACAAAAATTCGGTGTTGCTCATAAAGAAAAATTGAAAAAAATGAAAACTTCGGTGGACACTCTGACTTTGTCGGCAACACCAATCCCGCGACCCTCAATATGAGCTTGATGGGCGTCCGAGATCTTTCTTTAATCAACTCTGCTCCCGTCGACCGCTTGCCCCACTCGAACTTTCATAACAAAATGGGATGGGGATTTGATTCGCAAATCGATCATGAGCGAGATTTCCCGAGGGGGCAGGTCTATTTCATCCACACCGGGTTCAGTCCATTTATGGCTTGGCCGATGAGCTCCGCTCATTGGTTCCTGAAGCTCGTCTCAAAGTCGCTCACGGACAAATGCCTGAAGATGATTTAGAGCAAACGATGGTTCAATTTTTCATCATGAAATTGATATTTTGGTTTGCACAGCCATTGTCGAGTCTGGGATGGACGTTTCTCGAGCCAACACGATGTTCATTGATCAAGCTCAGTTGATGGGTTTGAGTCAGTTGTATCAACTGCGTGGTCGCGTGGGCCGCTCAAAGCAAAGAGCTTATTGTTATTTGATTCTTCCTCGGGGAAAAGAAATCGATAAGCTCGCGCAGGAACGGCTCAAGGTCATTCAAGAAACACGGCCCTCGGGTCAGGAATTCGAATCGCACAATATGATCTTGAACTCCGAGGAGCGGGAGATTTTCTCGGTGAAAGCCAATCAGGCCATATCAATGCCGTCGGATATGAACTTTATATGGATCTGTTGAACGAAGCCATTGCGGGGCTTCGAGGAGAATCTCTTGAGCCCGATCTCGAACCCGAAATCATCTGCGAATTCCAACGATGATCCCGGATTCTTATATGGCCGATATTCGCCTTCGTCTGTCCTACTACAAAGCCCTCGCCGATATTCAGTCCACAGATGAAATTGAATCGATTGAACGAGAACTCAAAGATCAATTTGGTCCGCTTCCAGAATCGACTCAAAATCTTTTAGGGGTGATGTTGATTCGTTTTCTTTGCAAACAACTCGGTATACGGGACTTGTCGGCGGGAACCAAAAGTATTTCTTTGCAATTTGCCGAGCAGACAAAATTTAAACCAGAACGAGCCATTCAGCTTGCCATGAAAAGAAAACAAAAAATACTCTTTGACCCCGACAGCCGTCTCAACATTCGAATCAACTCGATCTCGTGGCCGCAGGTTTATGATGAACTTTCTTTACTGTTGAAAATGTTGGATCACTAAAATCAGTACTCAATTTTAAGTCCCAAACCCAAGACAATTCTGTTTTAAAGTCAGGATCTTTACTGGACGAGCTTCCATAGAGTTGTCCTGCAAACATATTGAAGTAATGTGTTTCAAGTCCGTGATCACGAAGAGCCATAAGAGCAGAGCCCTCATCCAAACGATTGAGCTGAATGAGAGCACCTGCCGCCCATCCGAAAGCAAAACTTGTTTGGCCAGAGTCTGATCCGATGATGGGGTCACTCGAATTTCGATTGAACATGATTGTGAATGTTTGCCCTTGAATATACGGAACAAAGTAGGGTTCGCTCCAAATAGAATCAAGCTGAAGAGTCGCAAGACCTGCCATTTTCGTGATTTCCATTCGGCTTTGGATTCCCTCTTTTATCGCTTGAGTGTTGCCTTTTGGTAAGAAAACTCTGTCACCAGAGAGCCAAATGAAAAGTTGAACTTGGGGCCCACTCAAACCCACCAAAGGAATACTTCCACTAAAAAGTTGATTGTAGGCGAAACTCCATCCGAGCCCCGAGATATAGTTCTCTGGTTTGAAGTCTTCATATTTGATTCCAAATTCCATCCATACCAGTCGCGGCGATCCCGGTAGGAACTAGAATTTGCGGTGGGTATTCGATTTCAACAAGATTCCCGCGGCCTCTTGATCTCTTTCTTCCTCGGTGTTAGCCAAGCCAACTTCGAAAACAAGCAGGAAAATTAAAAAGAAATAGATTGATCGGCGAAAGTCCAAAATGAGTCGAGCCCCCCTAGAGACCTCGCTGCTTTCCGGACAAACTGAAAAGCAGTTATGATTGATGATAAAGAGATAATTCATTCAGTGAAAATTGGTTTCTTGTTGCCCTCCTCGGGATTCTAGTCGTTTCGATAGCTCCAGCTCGACCTTTGACCCGAGCGGAGATTGGTGAGCTGTTTATCTTCGGAGTCCCCGACCATAAAATTTCAAAGCCCTCGAACTCATTTGCGTTGGACTTGTCCTGGCTCCATTTTGCTATTTCGTCGAAATTTGACCTCGAACCAGCAAGCTTTTCAGTTTGTAGAAAGATTGAAATCTCTTCGCCGTTCTTGTTCTGCAAGCCCACTGTTGTGGGGCTCGATCAAGAAGGTGGAATTGTCTCTCGTTTGATTTTTGATCCTCCCCAGCCAAGCCCTCTAGCGGTTGGTTTGGCCAACAATGCTGAACTCGCTGAAAATCTGGGGCGAGAGGTGGGAGCTGCGCTCCGAAGTTTGGGATTCAATCTCAACTTTGCTCCGGTGCTCGATCTCGGGAAAGCTCGATCGACGCTCTTTTATTGGAACTCGGTCCTTTGGTGAAAATCCTGAATTAGTTGGACGAATCGGATCGGCCTACGCCTTTGGTTTGTTGTCGGCTGGTATTCTGCCCGTGGCAAAACACTTTCCGGCTTAGGGGGCGGAGCCGAAGACCCGCACTTGAAAATGGTGAAGAATCCCTCATCTCAAAATCAACTTTGGACTCACGACCTTCTTCCTTTCGAGCAGTTTGCACAAATTTCGCCCTCGGGAATGATGCCTTCGCATCTCAGCTACCCCGCCTCGGGAGACTCTCGCCCCGCCACTTTTTCACCAACACTTCTCCAAGATTGGCTGAGAGCAAAGCTTGGCTTTCAGGGATTGATCTTTTCAGACGATCTTTTGATGGAGGGTGCCGGACGGCCCGAAGACTTTAAAAAGAACGTCGTGCAATCCCTCGCGGCTGGTGTTGATGTGGTTATGGTCTCTTGGTCAGGACGAAGCCAAATCTTGGCCATTCAAGCCGTGCAAGAAGCTTTGGCCAACGGCCATTTGAAAAACTCATTTTTGCGGGATAAAATTGCTCGTATCCAGCACATCAAAAAAATTGTTTCGAGTCACTCGTCACCCGATTCAAAACTCTCCGTCGTCCGCGATGAATCTCGTCTGCTGATCTCTGGACGACTGGAGTACGGAAATACTGTTTTAGATATTCTTCGTAAAGTTCTTGAAAACTCTGAGCCTCTCCTGCGTACGCGCCGACCCGAGCAAATCTACGTCTTCCCTGATAACTACAATTTCATTTGGCAATTGGCTCGTGCAACAGGGCTTGTGGTGAGACCTCTTCCCGCAGAAAAATCTTTGGTCAAAAAAAATGATCTTGTCATTGCCTTTGCGCAAAGTCGCTCTCTGGCCAAAAAAATCCAAACTTGGAGTCCCCAAATTCGCTTACAGTCTCTGGTCATCAATCAAACAGAACCCGGGGCTTTCAACCTCAACCAATTTCCGCGAGTTGTCCCCTTGTATATGAACCACCCGATGGTCGGAGCGGAGCTCGGGAAATCTTTAGTTAAAGCCTGGGATTTAAAAATGGCCGCTTACTGAGGAGGTTAGCGCTTGTTCGTTTGCGAGGCTGCCAAAAGCTCAGCTTTGAGACGAGCAAGCTCGTGGTGAGTCTTTTCCCAATCCTGATCGCTGAGTGATTCTTCTGAGAGCTTGGCTTCTTGTTCTCGCAAGTGTTTGGTGACGACAGTCACATCAACATCCGCACCTGCCATCAAATTTTCCGCGAGAATAGAAACTCCCGTTGAAGAAACCTGACAATACCCCCAGCTGATCGCAAACTGAGCTGTTTCACCATTTTTGAGCCGATAACTCATCAATCCCGCATCGAGTGTCGTCACAAGTGGGGCATGACCAGGAAGGACATTGAGTTCTCCCGCAAAAGCCGGAAGGGTGACTTCTTCCAGCTCTTGATCAAAAACCACTCGTTTTTCAGGAGTCACAAGATTGAGTTTAAACATAAATTAAACCAACTTTTTTGCTTTCTCGACCGCTTCTTCAATTGTCCCGACCAAGTAGAAAGCTTGCTCAGGCAACTGATCGTGTTTTCCTTCCAAAATCTCTTTGAATCCTCGAACTGTGTCTTTGATATCGACGTATTTCCCTGTCATTCCCGTAAACTGTTCAGCAACAAAAAACGGTTGCGACAAAAATCTTTGAATTCGTCGAGCTCGACCCACGACAAGTTTATCATCCTCAGAAAGTTCATCCATACCAAGGATCGCAATGATATCTTGAAGTTCTCGGTATCGTTGAAGGATGGATTGGACAGCTCGAGCCGTGTTGTAATGCTCTTGTCCAACAACAGAAGCATCTAGAATACGAGACGTTGAAGTCAAAGGATGAACCGCGGGGTAAATTCCAAGAGCTGCAATTTCTCGATCCAAGTTTGTTGTTGCATCCAAGTGTGTAAAAGTCGTTGCAGGTGCTGGATCTGTGTAATCATCGGCAGGAACGTAAACAGCTTGAACAGACGTGATCGAACCTTTTTTGGTGGATGTGATTCGCTCTTGCATCGCCCCCATTTCGCTCGCCAAGTTAGGTTGATAACCAACCGCTGAGGGAATCCGCCCCAAAAGCGCTGAAACTTCTGCGCCGGCTTGGGTGAATCGGAAAATATTGTCGATAAAAAAGAGAACGTCTTGATTTTTAACGTCTCGGAAATATTCGGCAACCGTAAGACCCGTCAATGCAACGCGAGCCCTCGCTCCCGGTGGCTCATTCATCTGGCCAAAAACAAGAGCTGTTTTCGCGATAACTCCAGACTCTTTCATTTCTCGCCAAAGGTCGTTTCCTTCTCGGGTTCGCTCACCGACTCCCGCAAAAACGGAATAGCCCCCATGCTCGGTTGCAATGTTTCGGATCAACTCTTGAATAAGAACAGTCTTTCCAACACCGGCACCACCAAATAAACCAATTTTTCCTCCCTTAGCATAAGGCGCCAGCAAGTCGATAACCTTGATTCCTGTCATCAACATTTCAGGCTTCGTTGCTTGGTCTTCAAATTTGGGAGCCGCTCGGTGAATATCCCAATGTTCTTTTGTTTCAATAGGTCCCGACTCATCAATGGGGTCACCGATCACGTTGATAATTCGTCCTAAAACCGAATCGCCAACGGGAGCTTGAATCATCTTTCCCGTCGCCATCACTTTTTCGCCTCGAACGAGACCCTCTGTCGAGTCCATCGAAATCGTTCGAACGACCGAATCTCCAAGATGCTGAGCAACTTCGAGAACCAAGTTAAACTCTTTCTCTGAAATTGATTTATTTGTCGATCGAAGAGCTGCGTTGATTGGAGGAAGCTCTCCTGAAAATTCAACGTCGACAACAGGTCCCATCACTTGTTTAATTTTTCCGTGCTGCATTCGCACTCCTTTTTTTCATCAATATTAAAAAACTATAAAGCTTCCGCTCCGCTAACGATCTCAATCAACTCAGTTGTGATTTTCTCTTGTCGAACTTTGTTGTAGGTCAGCGTCAGCTTCCCTAAAACCTCTCGAGCATTGTTTGTCGCGTTCTCCATCGCCGACATTCGCGCTCCGTGCTCGGCCGCAACACTTTCACACATCGCTCGATAGACTTGAAGGCTGAAGTGCTTCACTAAAAGCTGATCAATCATTTTTTCCGGAGCGGGCTCAAAAATCAAATCATTGGAAAACAGAGCTCGTTCTGAAGTGTCTTCAGACTGCTTTGAAAGATCGACAGGCAATAAAGTTTCGCACACAACTTTTTGAGAAATCGCTGATTTGAATTCATTGTAGATCAATCGAATCTCATCATAGTCCGACCCAAGATAGTTCTTCATGAGTCGCTCAGCAATATCCGAGGCCAATTTGTAAGAAACATCTTTATCCAGTCGCGTGAGGGAATCCAAAGCAGCTATTTTTCGGCGGGCAAAATAATCAATCCCACGTTTTCCAATGAAAATAAGGTCAATTTTCTCGTACTTCGAAGCATTGTCCCGCAAGTAAGACTCGGTGAACCGATTGATTTGGGTGTTGAATCCACCACAAAGACCACGATCCGACGTCAACACAACCAAAAGAACTCGTTTCACTTCATCATGAGGGGTGAGGAGGTCGTGATTCACTTTTTGCGTGGTCGCAATGTCACGAATCATCTGCATCAAAGACTGTGCATAGGGACGCATACCCACAATCTGCAATTGGGCTTTTCGAAGTTTCGCCGCAGAAACCAGTTTCATCGCTTTCGTGATTTGCTGGGTGTTTCTGGTCGAATCAATTCGGACTCGAATGTCCTTTAAGCTTGGCATCTCTTCCTCTAAACTTTACTTAAAGATCGCTTTAAACTCTTCAACGGCACTCTTCAAAGCTGCTTTGATATCGTCAGTGATGGCCTTCTTCTCTGCGAGATTCTTCAAAATATGTCCGTGCTTATTTTTCAAGAATTCATTGAGTTCTCTGTCAAACCGAACAACGGCTGTGTCTGCCACAGAATCCATATAGCCATTTGTAGCGGCCCAAATCGTCACCACTTGTTCTTCCACTTTCACGGGAGAGTACTGCGGTTGCTTGAGAAGCTCGACAAGTCTTCGACCTCGAGCGAGCTGTTGCTGAGAAGCTTTATCCAAGTCCGAAGCAAAGGCCGCAAACGCTTCAAGTGCTCGGAACTGAGCAAGCTCGAGCTTCAGAGGCCCAGACACTTGTTTCATGGCTTTGATTTGTGCGGCTCCACCGACGCGAGAAACCGACTTCCCCACTTCAATCGCAGGACGGATTCCTTTATAAAAAAGATCTGACTGTAAGAAAATTTGCCCGTCGGTGATTGAAATCACGTTTGTTGGAATATAAGCCGAAATATCACCAGCTTGGGTCTCAATAATAGGAAGAGCCGTTAAGGACCCCGCGCCTTTGTCGTCAGACATTTTTGCCGCTCGCTCAAGCAAACGAGAGTGGAGATAGAAAACATCTCCTGGGTAAGCTTCTCGACCAGGGGGTCGTCGCAACAACAATGACATTTGTCGATAGGCTTGAGCTTGCTTGGTCAAATCATCATAAACGATCAATGCGTGTCGACCCGAGTCCCGAAAATATTCCGCCATTGCCGTCCCGGAATAGGCCGAGAGAAACTGGAGAGGGGCAGGATCAGAGGCACCCGCGCAAATCACGGTCGTATAATCCATGGCTCCAGCGGCGCGAAGTTTTTCAACTACAACGGCAACTGTCGACTGCTTTTGACCAATGGCTACGTAAAAACAATGAACGTTTTGGCCTTTTTGATTGATAATCGTATCAATTGCAATCGCTGTCTTGCCGGTCTGACGATCTCCAATGATCAACTCTCGCTGACCACGACCAATCGGAATCATAGCATCGATTGCTTTGATGCCCGTTTGCAAAGGCTCGTGAACGGGTTGTCGGTAAACAATTCCCGGGGCTTTCAACTCAACAACGCGAGTGTGTTCAGATTTGATGGGGCCTCGACCATCAATCGGCATACCAAGAGCATTCACGACGCGGCCAAGCAGGGCCTCGCCGACAGGGACAGACACGATTTTTGTTGTGCGCTTGACGACATCGCCTTCCTTGATGAATCGGTCGTCACCAAAAATCACAACCCCAACAAAAGATTCTTCAAGGTTCAGAACCATTCCAAAAATTTCACCTGGAAACTGAACAAGTTCTCCAGCCATGACATTATCAAGTCCATAAACTCGAGCAACACCATCGCCGATCGACAAGACGGTTCCTGTCTCACTCAATTCAATTTTCTTGCTGTACTGAGAAATCTGGTCCTTTAAAATCCGACTAATTTCTTCGGCTCGAATTTGCACTTCCATTTCTAAATTCTCCTCTTAAGTTCTTCATTCATTCGACCCAAATGTCCAGACAGGGAGTGGTCCCAAGTGACCCCTCCTACTTGAATCACTTGTCCGCCGACCAGTGTCGGGTCAATTTCAACCTGAAGAGCAACACGCTTTCCAAGCTTCTGTGAGATCACTTCTTCAAACTTCTTTTTTTCATCCTCAGACAGGGGGCTCGCTGTTCGCAATTCACCTCGGGTCATCCCTTGGCTCCGGTCAAATATCTCTTCAAAAGCGCGAACAACTTCTGAAAGGAGTCCCAGGCGATTTTTCCGCGCCATCACGGCCAGCACACCTCTTGTTGGCTCGCTCAGTTTGCTCACAAATGCCCGACTTATCATTTGATCACGAAGGTCTGCTGAATAGGTTGGGCTGACAAGGAAATCCATAACTTCGGGAGATTTCAATGACGACTCTTCAATTTGTTGAAGCTCGACGAGGACCGCTTTAGCCGCTGGACCTGATCCCGCAACATCAAAAGCGGACTGAGCATATCGTCGAGCAAGTTCTGAGTATTTCATGGTCGGGCCACTCCTGCTTGACTTAAAAATTCTTTCTGGAGCCCATGGACATTTTCAGAAACACTCATCTTATTTTTAAGCAACGCCTCAGCAGAGCGGAGAGATTCATCGATGGCGAGCTCTTTGATTTGTCTTTCGGCTTTTGAAACTCAAATCGAATTGTTTGTTCCGCCTCTTGCTCGAGTCGCTTGGAAGCCTCGAGTGCTTCTAACAAAATTTTATTTTTGATCTCGCGCGCGTCGGATTGAGCACGCGACAAAGATTCATCTGCCGTGCTATCGAGCTTCGTGAGCTTAACCCTGAGATCGTCACGGTTTTGCTCGGCCAGTTTCAAAACTTTTTGAGCTTTTTGAGCTGAATCTTGATAGGCCGCCCGCTTAGAAACAAAAAATTCCGCGACTGGTTTTCGTAGAAAATAAAACAAGCCCCCGACAGAATTGCGACATTGATAAATTGAAAAAAAATCTTTGTTAGCGTTTCTTCGTCAAGAGTCACTGCGTGTTCTCCGCCGTGACCACCGCTCGCCGCAAAGACCATTCTTCCAACAAGTATAAAAAAGCAAAAAAGGATTTCGCGCATGAGGCTACCCCTTTCCGATCAGTCGCTCAGCAATCGCTTGAGCAATTGAAGGAATTTCTTGGCGCATTTTTTTCGGTCGCTTTTTGAGCCTCGATAACGAGACGCGATCGACTCTCTTCGATTTTTTTCTGTGCGCTCTGACGAGCTTCGTGAATTTTCAGTTGTGACTCTTTAAGGGCTTCTTCGCGGTAGGAATCAAAAATTGTTTTGATTTGGCCACTCACAGCCCTTGCCTTTTGCTCGTATTGCTCTTTCAGGAGGACGGCCTCTTGCTCAATTTTTTGAGCACCCTCTTCGCTCCCTTTGGTGTTTGCTTCACGGAGGTCAAGCGCAGCCGAGTAGGGAGCGAAAACAATCCATGACAAAGAAGTAAAAGCAATGATCACAATTAGAAATTGGAGAACGAACGAAAAATCGATCCCAAGAGATTGTAGAATAGTCATCTTGGGGGTGGTTAGCATCGGGTTAAAATAAGGGTCAAGGACTTTGCAAAAAGCGCTTAGGATTTGGGCACATACGACGCACCCTCAAACACAACCCCCTCATCAATCCGAAGGCTGGGCGAAGTCACAGTGCCCCGAAACGTCGCGGGTGGATGCATAATCACCCGGTGCCGAGCGAATAAATTTCCCTCAACCCTCCCGCTGATCACAATTGTGTTCGCTTCGATGTCGGCTTGGACAAAGGCACCTTCATTGACCACCAGAACATCCGGAGTGAAGATTTCGCCACGGAACTCGCCTGACATTTGGACCGTTCCTTCAAATGAAAGCTTTCCCTCAAATTTTGTTCCTCGATCCCAAAAAAGCAGTGACATGTTCAGACTGGATTTCGGGATCTAACAAAACCATTTTGGCCATTTCAACCTCGAATTTTCTCAACAAGTGAGGAGAGCTCGTCATCCGAATAGAAGTTGATAGAGACTTTTCCTCGTCCCGCGCGATAGTCAATTTGAACTCTCGTGCCTAGTTTTTTTTGTAACTCTTCTGACAAAGTTTTAACAAGTTTTTGAGTCACTGTTGAGCTTCTCTCGTCTTCGCTTTGTTTTTGGGAGTCGAACTCAGTTTGTTGCTCAGCTTTAAGAAGTTGTTCGAGCTGACGCACCGAGATCAGCTTATCAGCAACTTTTTGACCCCATTTTATCTGAGCCTCGGGAGTGCTGAGGGAAAGGAGAACTTTCGCGTGTCCCGCGCTGATCTTCTTGGCTTCGATCATTTCGATCAGTCGTTGTGGAAGTTGGAGTAACCGAAGTGCGTGAGCAACAGTGACACGATCTTTTCCAACTCGCTCGGCAATTTGTGCTTGAGTGAGCTGAAATTCGGCCACAAGTCGTTGATAAGCTCGAGCTTCGTCGACTGGACTTAAGTCTTCTCGCTGAATATTTTCGATGATGGCCAGCTCAAGGGTCTCTTTGTCTGTGAATTTTTTGAGGACGACGGGAACTTCATGAAGCCCCGCCATCTGGGCGGCTCGCCACCTTCTTTCCCCCGCTATAATTTCAAAAGATCCGTTAGGAAGTTGGCGAGCAACAATAGGTTGAAGTATCCCTTTTGTTTTGAGCGACTGCGCGAGCTCCTCGAGCTTTTCTTTATCAAAATGATTTCGCGGCTGAAACGCCGAGGGCCTCAACTTATCAACTCCAACATTCCAAATTCGAGCCTCCGGAGGAGTTTTTTGTGCGACCTCCTCAGGGGCAGGGGGCCTCGACAAACCCCCGTTGCCTTCATTTTGAGCACCCAACAAGGAGCCCAGTCCGCGCCCCAAAGACTTCCTTTTGTTCATAATTTCAGTATTAATTTCAGACATTTATGGCTCCAGATTGTGTTGTCTGTTCTGCTCGTGGGGCTGTTTTTAATCGCGCAATAAGCTCATCGGCAAGCTCCAAATACTTCACGGCGCCGATTGATTTCGGATCGTATTCAAAAATGGACTGCCCGTGCGAGGGGGCCTCCGAAAGACGGACGTTACGGGGAACAACCGCGCCAAAAACCTTATCCCCGAAATGAGTTCGAATCTCAGAAACAACCTGATGGCTGAGGTTGTTTCGAGTATCAAACATCGTGAGAACAATGCCTTCGATGTGTAGTTTGGGGTTGAGGTTTTTCTTGATCAGTCCTGCCGTGTTCAAGAGCTGACTAAGCCCTTCAAGGGCGTAGTACTCGCACTGCAGGGGAACCAGAAAGCTATCTGCTGCCGTCAATGCATTGAGGGTCAACAGCCCCAAGGAGGGGGGCAATCAATCAAAACAAAATCAAAGTCCGACTCGACGGTTTTTATGGCAGATTTGAGCCCGATACTCCCGCTGAGGGAAATCAACGAGCTCGATTTCTGCTCCCACAAGGTCGGGATTTGCGGTTGCAACCGAAAGCCCTGGGATTCGAGTGCTCCGAAGCGACTCGTGCAGAGACTTTTCGCCAATGAGCACGTGGTAAGTGTTGGCATCTTGTGAGTCGTGTCTTTTGAGCCCAAGACCACTCGAGGCATTTCCCTGAGGATCCATATCTATGATCAACACTCGTTTTCCGCGGTTTGCTAAGGCAGAAGCAAGGTTCACCGTTGTTGTGGTTTTACCAACCCCGCCTTTTTGGTTTGCGATGCAAATTACTTTTAACATTTCAGCCCCCGATTTGAGACTCAGTCTGATGGGTTCTGGTCCAGATTCAAGTTTTTTTTCCAGTAATCCGATGTTCCACGTAGAACATGACTGATTTTTTGCTCAAATTTCTTTGTTTTGTCGTCATTTTGGGCCTTTTGGGTTGTGAGAAGCCCAATCCCACCCTGAATTGATTGATCCCATCTACCAGGACATTGGCGCTCGGCTTGGGGAAGTTCAAAAGAAGATCGAAGCCGAGAAGAAGGTTCTTGCGGAGGCTGATGAGGGCGTTAAAAAGGCGGCTCCTCAGGCCGGCCAAATACGACTCGCTCGCAAAAAGTACTTTGATTCCCTCGCTCGACTAGAAAAACTCGAGCAAATGGAGAGATATCTACGAATTCGTCAGGAGAGTCGCAAATTTGAAGCTCGAAGCGAGTACAACTCCGCCTATCTTGATAAGAAGCCTTGGCCACCGATAGAACAATTCGAAAATTACCGCATTCAAGAGTCGGCCAGGGAAAAATCCCGAGTCTGGTCAGTTAAGGAACGCATTTCGCGAAAAAACGCTTCGGATGCGCCATCGCCCCAAAAATCAGGGCACTAACTTGTTCTACGTAGAACATTAAGCTTGGATTTTCTCTGTTTTAACAACAAAGTATCTGTGAGTAGTCCCTGGCAATAGGTAGTCGCCGATGAGGCTGGGTGTCCAAAAGGCACAAAGCTGAGTAGGAATGGCAGCCACTTCACCCGACCACTCATCGCTCTTCATGTGATAGTACGATCCTCCGACCGCGAAAGGCCTCCGACACAATAGTATCGACTTCGAAAGGTTGGCAAAGCCACGAGACACTCCAAAGCGAATTGAGGATTCCGCCAGCTTTTCCACTGGAGTATTCTGAACACTCAGATTACTCAGCTTGAGCACCTGTGCGCAGTGTTTTAAAAACTCACACTTCCGAGTATCCGAATCAATACAAACAAACTTTTGCTGAGGGGCCAAAATAGAAAAGACAACTCCTGGAAACCCATTTCCACTTCCGATATCGTGCACCGCATTATCAAGAGAGCTCAGTTTCTCCAAGTGTTTCCAGGCCAAAATAGAATCCGCAAAATGGACGAGATCCGCTGTGGGAGCTGTTTTGGAGCTGATTAGGTTAACAGTGACATTAAACTTCAAAAGCTCGGTGTGAAAGGCTTTCAATGTTCTTAACTTGGCCTCACCCAACTCAGGAAACCAACTTTGGACTCTCCACTGAACTTCGTTGGGATCAGGGGCTGGGGCTAAAGCTGTTTTCTTGGCAAACGGATGTGGCTTTTTCTGACATTCTCAATCTCCAGTGAAGCAGCAGACTTTAAGAATACCATGAGTGCCTGCAGAGCAGAAGGATTCACTCCACTAATGCGTCCCGCTTGCCCTAAAGTCCTGGGGCGGACCGCTGAAAGCTTCTCAATTTCCTCGTTGGAAAGCCCCCGAACTTGCGAGTAGTTCAGCCCCTCGGGGATTTGATGTTTTTCCCAACGCTTGAGATGTTCAATCAGCTCCAATTGCCGTCGAACATACCCCGAATACTTCACCTCAATTTCAATCGGCTCGGTCACGCGAGGATCGGCATCGACCTCAATCCCTAAGGCTCGCAATGTTTCTATATCAACTTCGGGTCGACGCAGAAACTCTTCGGCTGTGACATCTTTCAGAAGTTTCGTAGAGCCCAGAGCAAGAATCTGATTTTGTGTCTTCTCGTTGGGAAAAAGTTTTGTCGACTTCAGTCTCTCCGACAATTCAGACCGGGCCTCTTTCAAATTTGCAAGAATCGCTCGCGAATCCTCGTTCAAGAGACCAATCTCCTGACTTCTCTCGAGAAGGCGATCTGCTGTATTGTCCTCACGTAACACCAACCGATGTTCGGCACGAGACGTGAACATTCGATAAGGTTCTCGAGTTCCTTTCGTGACAAGATCGTCAATCAACACGCCGATATAAGCCTCGTCCCGATCAAGAACAAATTCTGGTCGTCCCAGAATTTTATTTGCAGCATTAACCCCTGCAACAAAGCCTTGAGCCGCAGCCTCCTCATACCCACTGGTCCCGTTGATCTGGCCAGCCAAAAACAAATTCGAAATCGGCCGCGTTTCGAGTCGATGAAAGATTTGAGTGGGCTCAACAAAATCGTATTCAACGGCATATCCAAAACGAGCAACGCGAACGTTTTCCAAACCCGGTATGGTCCGCAAAAACAAAAGCTGAACATCCTCGGGCAGCGATGTTGAGATGCCTTGCAAGTAAATCAAATTCGATGAAAGGCTTTCGGGCTCTAAGAATGTTTGGTGGCTCGTCTTATCAGAAAAGCGAACAACCTTATCTTCGATGCTGGGACAATAACGAGGACCTGACCCTTCGATAACACCACAGTACATAGGTGACTTGTCTAAATTTTGCCGAATAATCTCGTGGGTTTCTTCGGTCGTTCGACTCAAAAAACAGGGCACTTGAGGCAATTCTGGAGTCCCCGGGGAGCGGAAAGAAAAAGGGAAATAGAGAGGATCACCGTGCTCAGCTTTTGTTTTAGAAAAATCAATACTCTCAGAAAAAAGCCGGGCGGGGGTTCCTGTCTTAAGTCTGCGAACATGAAACCCGTGGCTCGCCAACTGATCCGAGATTCCATTTTGACTTGCCTGATCGCCGACCCGCCCCCCAGAGGTTTGCTGAAGGCCCACGTGCATCACGCCATTGAGAAAAGTTCCAGTGGTGACAATGACAGCTAAAGATTGAATCCGAGAACCATCGTTCAAAACCACGCCCCGGCAATTTTCCTTCTCCAGAACCAAGGATTTCACTTCACCTTCGAAAAGCGTCAGATTCTCTTGATGTGAGACAACTCCCGACATGTACTTTTGATAAAGCTCTTTATCCGATTGCATACGGGTGCCGCGCACAGCAGGACCTTTTCGACTGTTGAGTCGCTTGAACTGTAAACAAGTTTTGTCCGCTGCCAAACCCATCTGGCCGCCCAGAATATCAATTTCGCGGACCATATGACCCTTCGCCAGTCCGCCGATAGAAGGATTGCACGACATATAGCCAATTCGTTGCGTATTTGTTGTGATCAACAGTGTCTTAAGGCCCAGCCGAGCACTCGCCAAACAGGCTTCAATCCCTGCATGCCCTGCCCCAACAACAATGATATCGAAATCTAGGGACTTCATCTATTTTCCTAAGCAAAATTCTTGAAAAATCCGGTCTAAAATTTGGTCATCATAAATCACACCCAAAACTCTTTGAATAGCAAAAAGTGCTTCTTTCAAATCGAGTGAAGCAAGTTCACTCCCTCGTCCGGACTCAATCACGCCAACCGCCGTTGAAAGGTGATTTTGAGCCCTCTTGAGCTCTTCAAAATGTCGGCTCTGAATCAGGTAAGCGCTTTCCGGTGACCATTTGTCCTTTTGGAGACGGACTTGGAGAGTGCTCAGGACCTCTTCTCGAGCTTTTTCAGGGTTGAAACACGAAATGAGTGCATCTAGAGAGGGTTTTCCAGTCCAGCCTGGCTTCAGCAAGTCAGATTTGTTGCCAATCGTGACGACCCTTTCCTGGGGGAGTTGAGATACAATTTGTTGATAATCATCCTGATGAGGCTCTGTCGAATCAAAAAGATAAATAATGAGGTCAGCCTTCTGAGCTGTTTCTAAAGCTTTTTGAACGCCCAGTTTTTCAATGGGGTCTTCAGTCGTCCGCAATCCTGCTGTATCAAAAAACTCCCAACTCATTTCGTCGCTGAACACTTGAATCGTCACCACATCCCGAGTTGTTCCTGCAATATCAGAAACGATAGCCCGGTCTGATTGGGCCAAAACATTCAACAGACTGGATTTCCCAGCATTGGGACGACCGAGGATTGCGACTGAAACTCCAGAATGAATTTTTCGACCAATTTGGTAGCTCTCAACCCATTTCCCCACTTCAGTTTGAACACTTTTCAATTTCTCGAGAAGTTCAGTCGAAGAAACTGTTTCAAGGCCTTCAGTCGAAAAGTCGATACTGGCTTCGACATGAGCCAAACACCAAACCAATCGATCTTCCACGGCGGTCAGTTCATTCGAAATTTTTCCTTGGAGTTGTTTCAAGCTTTGTCGAACGGCTGCCGGTGACTGACTTTGAACCAAGCTCAAAATACTTTCAGCTTGAACCAAGTCCATCTTTCCATTCATAAATGCTCGGTACGTGAACTCTCCTCGCTCGGCGGGCCGAGCACCAAGATGAACAAGGGCTTGCATCAGTTGGCGCACGATTTCTGGGCTCCCATGGACTGAAATCTCAGCCACTTCTTCGCCAGTAAAGACTTCCCAAAAGCAAAATATGTCACGAGCGCTTGGTCAAAAGCTTCTTTCGAGAGGGGGCGATATGATTTTTCGAAGATAGGCAAAGTGAGATTTGGGTTCAGCAGGAAAGGACTCACACAAGTGCTGCAAAATTTGGAGCGTTTTCGATCCACTGATTCGAACAACGACTAAAGCTCCGTGCCCCACAGCCGTCGCGACAGCACAAATCGTCTCACGATCGGCCGTCGCAGATCTCACATTTCCTCAGAACTTTCCGTTTCTCGAGCGGGATAAATCTTAATCTTTTTAAACAAGCCTTCACCAATGGAGCGGCTCTTGACCCGAGTATCACCCGCTAAATGCTGATGAACAACTTTTCGATCTTTGGGAGGCATCGGCCTTAAATAAACAGCTTTTCCTTTTTCAAGAGCTTGGTTTTTAAGTTTGTCGGCAAGCTCCAACAAAGCCGCGCTGGATTCTTTGCGAAATCCGTTGCAATCAATCGCAATATTTGTTCGATCCTCAGGTTGATGATGCTGGAGGACTCTCTTCAAAAAAAGCTGTAAATCTTCGATCAATTGACCTTCTCGATCAATCAAAAGATCTTCATCTGATCCCGTGAGTTCAATTGAAATTTGATCCTCACCTCGGTCATCTTTCCCGAGTTCTAGCTCATACTGCAGAGAAAGTTGGCTGTGTTGAAGAACGCCGTCAAGAGTGCTTCGAACGAGTTCTGCAGCAGGCCCCTCTGCATTTTTTTTGCTTCCAAATAGTCGACTTAAAAAACTCATAACATCTCCTTCAGTTCATTTTGCGATGGTCTCAGGTTTTCGATTCAGCTGTTGTTGTTCCTGAAACGGGTCTTTCCATCATAAATAGTTGTTGTTGAACGACTCCAAATAAAGTGCTGATAAAAATATAAAGTGTCAGGCCCGCTGGCAATGCCAAAGTGAAAACCGAAAAGATGATTGGCATCCATTGGAGAATTTTTGCTTGAGCCGGGTCTAAAGTTGTCGGTGTTATTTTTTGCTGAACAAACATTGTCACGCCCATCAAAGCCGGCAAAACAAACCAAGGATCCTTGAGTGACAAATCGTGAATCCAGAGAAAAAAAGGAGCTTGATAAAGCTCAATACTTTGTCCAAGGACCTGATAAAGGGCAAAAACACGGGCATTTGCAACAACATCGGCAAACAACCCCCGAGAGGGTTCACTTTTTGTTCTTTCATGAGGTTCATGGTTTCTCGATTGAGAGCGGTGGGATCGTCTTTGTAACGCTCTCGAATCGACTGCAAAAGAGGTTGGATTCTTTGCATATTCTTCATTGATTTGTAAGAAATGATATTAAAAGGAAGTACGACCATTCGAACCAAAACCGTGAGAAGAATAATCGCCAAGCCCCAATTGCCAACAAATTCATGACACCACTGTAAAATCAGCAGAAGAACCCGCGCGATTGAACTAAAGAATCCCAAATTGATGACTTGG
The DNA here is from genome assembly GCA_037367405.1 of Ottelia alismoides. Taxonomy (NCBI): domain Eukaryota; kingdom Viridiplantae; phylum Streptophyta; class Magnoliopsida; order Alismatales; family Hydrocharitaceae; genus Ottelia; species Ottelia alismoides. The sequence goes on from JAZKJV010009552.1 coordinate 100,515, forward strand.
GTCATCTCGGGTCCAATTGATTTCAGCAGAACCATCGCTTTGGGACCCGCATACCCCGTCCATCTCAAAGCAATTTTATCTTGCGAAAGACCCATCTTATAATCAACCCGTGCTTCGAGCTCTCCCTGGGCCGGAGCCTTCACTTGCGCCATTGGCGCGATTGTGGACTGATCCCAAAATGCCGTTGCAAAATATTGGGACCCGATTCCAAGGAGAGTGACTTGTTGAAAATCTTTCTGCAGGGACTCTTTTTCAGATGAGGCATTGACCCTCTCAACTTTATCCATCGCTTTCACAATAAATTCTTGATGCTCGAAGGAGGGGAGTAAAAAACTTCCGCCGGCATGGGGATGCTTTCGTTCAGGGAGCAAAAAGCTGAGGCCTGGAAATTCCGGAGTGGCCCCTTCGAGCTCAACATCTCCCCGCCAAGAATGATTTTCTTGATTGTAAATCAAAGTTTGTTTGATTTTGACACCACTCCACTGAGCGACGCCAACAACTGTGTTTTCCGTTGTTTTCTCAAGGTCAAATTCCAAAGGCTCAACTTGGCCCAAAACAGAAATCTGAAACAGCCCTTGTCCGCTCGTAGATTCACCCAATCGAACGAGATTCTTTTGACGATCTGTATACTGCGCCAGTTGAATATCGGTGATTCCCATACCGCGGGAATTGATTTGATAGGTCTTATCACCAAACTGAAAACTGAGAACAGTCTTCGCAGTAACTGGCTGACCCGATGAGCCTGGCTTTTCCAAAACCAAAGGGGGATTTTCTTGAGACTTTGTCGCCGCTGATGACGGAGATGGCTTCGTGGTTTCTGGAGTCGCACTCACTGAGGGCGTCTTGGCTTTGTAAAAATCAGGGTATTTTTTTTCTAGATATTTTTGCCAACCAAAAAAAACAACTCCCACCAAAACAACGGCGATGATGGTTTTTGAATCTAAAAAATTTTTTTCTGGATTGCTCACGACGATATCCCTCGGTGTTTTGGTTGAGGAAGGGGATCATCCCCATAAGGTCCCCAAGGATGACACTTGATTAATCTTAAAACTGTCGAAACGATGGCCTGGGCAAGGGGCAACTGTTGAAAAGCTTGTTTCGCATAACAAGAGCAACTGGGGTGAAATCGGCAGTGTCCACCCAAAAAAAGACCAAAAGTCACTTGGTAGATCTCAATCAGACAAATCGCCATTTTTTTTAAGCTTGCGATCCAAACTTTTTTGGCTTTGGCGCCAAGCTTGATCCAAAACTTTTTCAAACTCATGATGCTCCAGATTTTGATAAAACAACTCTTTCATGGGTCGGAATACAAAACTCAAGTCGACGGCGGATTTCTGAAGACCGAGAAATCTTGCGTATCCAGACTCTTCCCCATCGCTTTAAACGGTTTCGAACAACTGCAGAGCCGATTTTGCGGCTCAAAGTGAACCCATAACGCAATTTCGATTGAGAATTTTCTAGAACATACAGGCACAGCCACGGCTGTGGATAGATTTTTTGACCCCGCTTTTGCAAAAGTCAAAAAATCCGACCGCGTCTTAAAAACCTGAGGCTTACTTACTACCGATTTCAACAGTGAGTCGTTTTCTTCCTTTAGCTCTTCGGCGAGACAAGACTGCTCGACCGTCTTTAGTGGCCATTCGGGCACGAAAACCGTGAGTGGTTTTTCGTCGTCGATTACTGGGTTGGTAAGTTCTTTTCATAGGTCTCCTAACGACACAACACGTCTAAAACAAAGCTAAGATGGGAATTAATCACAATGCGGGCGAGAGGGTCAATAGTTGATCTCGGAGCCAGGGCCTGTTAATCGATTGCGACTTTTCCACAACGGAGAAGTAAGGGGATTCCGAGGTGGATTCAGTTCTGAATGCTGAATTTTGGGGCGCCGTGAAGAATCAGCTCAAAGAACACAATAAAGGCAATACGGCTGTTGAGAGTTGGATTAATCCAATTCAGTACGTAAAAACTGTCGACGCAGGTCAAAACAGACCTCGAATTATCTTGGGTGTTCCGAGCACGTTTCATCGGTAA